>VZTO01020783.1:0-15269 GCA_013400615.1 Syrrhaptes paradoxus
CTGAAGCAGACTTTTTATTTTTTCTTCCTCTAAGCAGACGAAACACAAGTAATAAAGGACTTTCACTGATAGCTGATAAGGAAAGTGGTTAAACTATTTATTTAAAAATAATTATGCCCTTTCGCCTTAGACAACTTGTACTGGGCCAACAGCAACACGCACTGTATTTAAACACCCCCCTGTAACAACTGAACCAGTAGGTGCTCACAGAAGTTTAGAATTTTTTTTTTAATGGAAACTTGATTTTGAATCAAGCTCATTTTATGATTTGTGTGTTGTTTACCCATATGAAAAACCAAAGCAGATCTATTCCAAAAGCTTTGACAGCACAGGTAGCTCTAAACTACTGTTTCAAAACAGACATTGCCACATAGCTTTGGAAAATTTAAACACCTGGTGAAGAAGCCAGATTTTGCAGCCTAATGTCAAAGCTGCTGGATCAAACGACTGAACGTGGACACACTTGCCATCTCAGGTTTTTTCTTTCAAACAAACAAATGGTAAGAAAAAGTTTACAACTTCACATATTTACATTCCATTGATACTTGTGTGCATAGTCCTTGTACAAAGTACTTAAGTCTTCTGACAAACAATTTTTGCTTTGACAATACTTGAAATTAAAAAAAGACTCTGAATAAGTTCAGCCCCACAAACAAGATAAGAGAGAAGAATCTCAAAGAAAAAAATAGTAGGATTTCAAAACACAAAAAATGTTGTTTTAAGTACCCAATCTCAGTATTTTCAGGAAGTTCTATAAAAGCTGCTATATAAAAGGTATTCTTACTTTCTGAAAGTACTAATACAGAATTGTACACATTGAGATCAATTTACTACTAAAACAGTCACTTCTAGGGCAAAATGGGGGAAAAGAAAGGCAATCAGAGCACAGAACACTGCAACATTCTAACTGCAAAAGACAGAGAAAAAAAAAAATCAGTCAAGGGCACAAGTACAAATACTATTTATAGGAAACTGTGATAACCTGAAAACCTTTTATTCTACCACTTGAGACAATGAGGAACTGTGTTAAGAGTGGGGAGAATCAAACTCATCTACAAAGACCCTAAAAGATTTCAGACATGGTTCACAACAAAATTCTCCATCACTGCGTAACCTTCAGCCCCTAGCGTAGGATCTTTCACCAGTGCTTTTCTTAACCAACTTCAGATGCATTAGAGGTACTCAGCAAAAGACGTGCATAAGTCAGCAGTACTGCAAAGCCTGAAGAATCCTCTTACTGCCTAAAGAATATCTTACGTCTTAAACTAATTAGTTTAGCAATTAAGCACTTTTTGAAAGAAATGTGTCAATAGCTCTTAACTGAAAATGCAACTTCTGAACCTATGTATGTTCAAGGATACTTTTAAAAAGCTGTAATTTATACTGCTACACAGAGTCTTAATGCAGCATGACACAGCAAGACACAGAAAGGTAAACATCTTTGTTTTATAACGCTGACACACTCCGGAGAATAATCCCTTTTGCACTGTCTCCCTACCCACAAAAAGTCCCAGTAAAAACATACCTTGAGAGAGAGAAATACATTAGAGATAAAACGTTTCCAAGTTTTTCTTGGCAATTTACTAACTACACAGATTCTTATTTCTCTTTAAAGAAAAAAAAAAAAACCAACAATTGTGACATTATTCCCTTTCACAGTATCTCCAAAATACATTTACTCTCACATAATTTTAAAGTTAACAAGAAGTCTTATTTGCAATCATATCAAAGCAACTTTTTCCATTCAGAAATTTACCTGTGCAGGAGAACTTTACAGGCCATTCTGATTATTTTTGCTATCCCAAACGAGCACTTAGTGTAAAATTGCTTCATTTGAAAAACAGCAAAGCGTGATGTTGGCTGCTGGTTATGCATACTGCTCGCTGAGATTCGATGGCTGCTTGTCAGACAGCACTTCTGGAGTGCTGCACTAAACCCTGCAGTCTAAATAGAAATAGACTGCAACATGAGGTCACTCCTGACAATAAGCTGCCCAATCAACACTTGAAAGCTTTCCTAACGTGCTGTTCACAGATTTTCTAGGATGGAAGCAGGGACAAGTATTTGGATGTTAAAGAGAGGGCTAAACTAAAATAATAATATATTTTCTAGCAATTCAGGCAGTTGTTGAATTTGTTAGCCTTACTATATATGGATTTTGTCTCACTTTGTTGCTGTCATTAATGCCTCTCCCTCACTGATCAGAGCTAATTAAAACAAAAAAGGGTTAACAATATCATACAAGCACTTAGGAGCTCACCCTTTTCATTGCATTTAATACAGACAAAGCAAACTGTTTAAAGAACTTACTACTCATCCTATCTTATATTTTTTACACATATTTTTGAAAAGTTCAAAGAACATACGAAAGGTTTTTTATATTAGGCTTTTGACTGGCAATATTTGAGATGAACTGCAAAAAGAAAAGCAAATAGTGCTTGGCAAAGTGCAGCGATGAAAGGTCTGGAGTAATGACAAAATAATTCTGAAGCGATTATTTCAACAGCACATCCTAAAAGTCAGCTGCAATGCTGAGTCAGTAATTCTTTAATCTAAAAGTCAGGACAGTAAAACCAAAAGAGATATGGTCAAGAGGCTTCTGATAACGGAGAATGCGATCTTTCCTTTACATACACAATGTCAACCGGTGTGCAACAAATGCTCCCTGATGGGGTAACGGGCTTACAGATCACTCAACAGGTTTATTTTAAACACTATTTTCAAGCAGTCACTAAATCAAACCGCATTAGTGATTATCCACATTCTCACCAGATCTCTGACTCAAAGTCAAATCAACACCATGCAGTACATGAAGGTCGTATGTTTTCAAAAGAACAAACAGAATGAGTGAAGAAAAAAGGCAGTGAGCAAAATTATAAGCAAGTTATAGACCAAATAACTAGAAGAAAGGTCATGCACCCCATCCTATGACTCAAGATAACCAATGTTTAACATGCAGAACATGCAATCTCAGCGTTCTTTTCCTTCTCTCCACAAAGAGACCAAAATACAGAGCTTTTCACTTCCCAAAATTCGAGAACAGCAAAGAGGCAACAAAACTCCAGGTTAAGGAACTCCAAGAATCACATTTATCTACTTCTCCTCCTCTTTCCTTTACAAGCTGCTGCAGACCCTATGTCAAGACAAACGTCCCAATAAACCTGAATTAACATTTGCTCTCTTAATTACTATTTTTTTACATCAAGAGACTAAAACAAAGGCCATTAAATGCACACGATGAAAGCCTTTAAGTTTGGAAAAATATTTACAGTATTTATAGTGGTTAGAAGTTTAATAAAGCATACTTTCTCATGCTCTGTAATTTTTTTTTTAATGCCTCCTGCAGTTGTTTTGGTTTTACAGTCAAAATTCTCTTTCTTCTTCTACAGAATTCCTCTTTATCCGTCCCCACAAATTATGTAAAATACAAACCATAATTAATGCCTATTAATTTTTAATTAACTCTAAACATCAAGTAAAAATGTTTTTCTCTTTAGGCTATCAAATTTAAACTCTCAAACATGTTGAGTTTGTCACCTCTGCTGCTCTTACATGTTTCACAAGCAACTAAATACCTGTGAATAGTTAAATTGCTTTAAAACTTTAATTGGAAGATGGAATGCTTTTGTGGAAATTCCAATTGCAGACGCTTTTTTTTTATTTAACTCCAACTAAAATTAAACAGCTCTATTGCTGACAAGCATCATTAACTAGTAAAATATAATTTAAATTACAAAACAGAATTATGTTTCTCTTATTATTTTATATTTTACAAATTCTTGCAATGAAGTAGAAGGACGGGTGCAGTCAAGTGGCTGAACAGATTTCAAGCCGAAATCCACATTCTTGAGACTACTCAGTCTTAGGCACTAAATTTACTCATGATTTTCCCTGCATTTCTTCTGCTTTTAGTCTCACTCTTACTGAGTCACACTTCCTCACCCTTCCCTACAAGTCCGTACATGCCCATAACAAACACATGCTGTAGACAGGAAAAGATAAATTCACTATCTGTAGAATGTAAATGCATTTCTGCTACAAAATTTACTGTTTAAATACCACTTTACAGTTTCACTAAAATATGCCCTTTTCCCCTTTCACTGCATAAATCACCATAGTTAATCCAATCTGAGTTCTACAGGCATTCCTCTTCTGAATTTGGGAACAGTTATTTTATCCCATAATTTTACTACTACAAGAACTGCACCTGTTTCTAAAGCTTCAGTTTGTAGACACCACCACTTATCTCAAAAGCCTGACAGCTTCTCTCTTTCAGGCAGAACACTCCCAACTTTTAAGTCCAAACTCCAAGTAAGAAACAAGCTACCTTGTTGATGCTGTAACGCTCCTGGAATCCTCCAGACTCCCTGTCATGTCGAGATGCACCACAGCCGGCCTTTCAACAGGTTTCTCTGTGCCATCTTCTGGAAGTTCTTCAGACTGCTCAAGCTTTACATCTTCCTCCTCTTCCAAGAGATCATTGATCTAATAAAAAGATTTATTCACAGTTAATGGCTTGAAAAGTACTTTTCAGAGGTTTGAGGAATTAAAAGAGCATGAGAGGTATAAAAACAACATGCTTGTAATTTTTCAGTTTTAGAAAACAGGCACATTATACTTGCTTTTATGCAAAACCATACATTTCACATCATTAAAAAAAGCTCCATAATCCCTCTGAAACATTGAACAAAATATTAAAAGAGAAGCACCTCTGATGCAGTAAATGAACACAAGCAGAATCAAGAAGCAACAAAAGTCCCAGCCACATTGAAATCATGAGGCATAGAACCTTGCTTCCTCTACATATAAAACAGGGACAGATAATTCTCCTTTATTCCATAGGTAGCCTTAGTCATATGTGAGAAACAGTTTCAAACCCTTCTATGGAAGGCAATGTAAAAATCTAAGAATCCAAACTTTAAAGTACTGAACGAATACTTATAAAGGCAAACGCATCGAGAAGTTTTTGCCAAGTCCCTTGTCTATTTTTGTTTCTTTGTTTTGAAACACACAGTATGTTTTTACTGAAGCAGTAAAAAATATAGCCAGTTAAAAAATTGAAACAATATAGCCAACTGACAACTCAATACAGCCACCTTCATTTTTTAAAAAGCAACTCTGTCTAAAACATAAAAACATAAACACAACAAAGTTGTGATTTGCAAAACTACCCTGTGATTGTTTCCTGATTTCCCAAACCTGCAAACCCAAGAATTAAAGTACTGGCAATAGCCTCAAGATACAATATCTGCCACATGAGTATTAAACAAAACCACTGAAATAAGAAAAAGTGAAACTTTAGAAGTTTAAGACTAGGCAGAGGGGAGGTACGTTTTTAAGAGGGGTGTGATATGTTACACGGCACTACATTCAGTGCAAGAAACCAATTTATCCTCGACTTTCCTCTGCATTTGCAAGAGGACACGTCAGCAAACCAAAGGCAAGCCCCCCACACACAGCCAGCTGCTGGGGGGCTGCACCCAGTGTGGAGAGCGGCCTTTCTGCACCCCCATTGCACCTGCCCGGGAGGGAGCAGGACCCAACAGCAGTGCACTGTTGACATCTGGTGGAGACACCACGAAATTCAAGGGACACCCCACCAGGTCACAAACTCACAGAAAAAAAAACAAAACCGCACACCACACAGGCTGTTATGCCCGGGAAACCCCTTTGCTAAACATATAATGACCCACAGACAAGTCAGTCATTTCAAAGCATGAGAGCACAGACCAACCAACTATACATTAAAGAGCAGTCATCCCAACCTCAGGCCATAGCCCTCAGCCTCCAATTGTAGAAGTTTGAGTCCAGCTGTATTTAACAGCTTCCTGCATGCAGCAGGGCTGCGTCAGTTCCCAGTGCTAGACATACTCCCGCAAAGAGCGGAAGAGACAGCAAACACTGCAAAGCTGCAGCACTTTGCTACAAGAGCTAGCAGACAGAAGCTGCTCAATCCAGAACTCGCTGCCCACGCTTGGCAGACCAGACCCACGAGTGAGGTGTCTACTGCAGCAAAAAGGAAGCAACCAGCTGCCCTAGTACTTGCCGTACCTGTCTTGCTAGAGGAGAGGTTCGTGGGATAGGAAGGCTTTAAAAACTCGGTATTTCTTGTTACCTTCCTCAGCAACTGCTGGGTATTTACACTTTTTCCTCTTTAAAGACAAGACAAAATTTCTTAAGCCAACTGAATGTCGGAGAATTCAGTTTATAGCTTTCCATATTTCTGAGGAAGGAGCTGAGCCAAGATTTGACTAATAATCCATGAACTTGGCTTTGATTATACAAAAGTACCTCTTCCATATATCACTTATATACCATGACTCGTTAGAACTAAAAATATTTCCCAATAGAGGAAGGTTGTAATACAATACGGCAGTTTCATTTCCCTAACAACTTCCATCCCTATTTATCCCAGCATGACATGGCATTTTACTTCACAAAGTTAAATTTGTTTTGAGGAAAGGCAGAAGAGCAATAATGGATACCATCACTCACATAGACAGGTAAATCTGACAATCCTGACAGTTGAGTACCAGGACCCAGAGTATTTCTATTCTATAAAAATTTGTTTTTCTAATTTCAACACTTTTCACTACTAAAATCAAGATGATANCTGCAGCACTTTGCTACAAGAGCTAGCAGACAGAAGCTGCTCAATCCAGAACTCGCTGCCCACGCTTGGCAGACCAGACCCACGAGTGAGGTGTCTACTGCAGCAAAGAGGAAGCAACCAGCTGCCCTAGTACTTGCCGTACCTGTCTTGCTAGAGGAGAGGTTTGTGGGATAGGAAGGCTTTAAAAACTCCGTATTTCTTGTTACCTTTCTCAGCAACTGCTGGGTATTTACCTTTTTTTCCTCTTTAAATTAAAGACATCATTTCTTAAGCCAACTGAACGTCAGAGAATTCAGTATATAGCTTTCCATATTTCTGAGGAAGGAATTGAGCCAAGATTTGACTAATAATCCATGAACTTGGCTTTGATTATACAAAAGTACCTCTTCCATATATCACTTATATACCATGACTCGTTAGAATTAAAAATATTTCCCAATAGAGGAAGGTTGTAATACAATACGGCAGTTTCATTTCCCTAACAACTTCCATCCCTATTTATCCCAGCATGACATGGCATTTTACTTCACAAAGTTAAATTTGTTTTGAGGAAAGGCAGAAGAGCAATAATGGATACCATCACTCACATAGACAGGTAAATCTGACAATCCTGACAGTTGAGTACCAGGACCCAGAGTATTTCTATTCTATAAAAATTTGTTTTTCTAATTTCAACACTTTTCACTACTAAAATCAAGATGATATTCTGAAGCCTTAGAATCAGAAACTTCATTAAAAAAAATTTGGCATAAGGAAACACCACTGATAACATCATCAAGTGGAGTACGAGACCCTGCATGTTTCTGTAAGACACACCTGGAAATATTATTGACCTAGACCAACAACAGCGTGGTTCTGCATTGGTTTATAAAACAGCTCTCCATTCCTAAAAAGGCAACTAAAAAGCTATACTGTTTATATTGCATAACAGTGTCTATGTTGGGCAGGATATCAGCCTTGGTTTAGTTCTTATGTATTCTTCTACACAGCACAGCTATACTTATTACAAAGCAACAATTTCACAAGCATACCTATGTTAAGAAAATGCATTTAAGGAAATACCAACCAGGTTTTGTCAGTTTGCAAACAACTGCCAAAAGGCATACTAAAAAAATTACATTTCAGCATATCTGTCATAAACACCCGTGTATGACAGATACTTAAGTCATAATATTTTGGCATATTTAAAATATTCTTACCTGCTCAGTTATTGAGCTTAAATCATTAGTAGATGAAAAATCTTCTTCTTCATTTTCAAAGAATTCATAGTAGTTCTCCAGAAGTCCCGCCATTATTCTGCTAACTATTTCTTGTTCTTTCAGATCCTCCACATCTGTGTAAATGCTAAAGATTTCAACATTGTTTTAGTTTAAAAATCTGAATCCAACTGTCTCCCCTAAGAACTCCTGGGAATGACTTCTGTGACTTAAGGGCTACACTTCACACCATTATCACTAACCCATTCTGAACACAGAACTTCAAGCATATTTTCACACTACTGCATTATAAAGCAGTCTACATTTTACTAGTTTATATTTAAAAGTTATGAAGTGACAACTATTTACTCAATTAACTTTTCATGAGCAATATCTAAAATTCTTCTTGCACAGAGGAAACCCCACTACATGTTTGTACTTTAACAGCTTTCTCCCAGAACTGCTTTCTTGCTACAAATAGTAAACTTACACACTATCTCTAAAAAACTTGAACCCCAGTATTACAGTAATGCAACAATCAAATCAGTGGTTTCTAATGCCATAGCTCCCTGACAAGCTGTTGTCTAGATCCAAGCAAAAATTGTAAGACAAAACTGGAGTGAGGGACTGGGGCGAGGAGACACACAAAGAAAGACAGATATTACCAAAACTTACTTGCTGCTTTTACTCATGGACTAGGAAAGACTTTAGACTATAGATGTACACTGTAAAATTCACATAAAAACACTGCGTGAACTTTTATAACTAACTTACTGAAAAACATCCGGGCCAAAGACTGCAGCTAAAGAACTTGCCGACCAAATTTCTTCATGATGTGATGCTACGTTAGCTAAAAATTTACACAGAAACTTTAACAAACTGTAATTAACAGGTGGAAGCTGCTGCAAGAGGAACCTCAACTTTCTGCCAAATTCATCTTCATTATTATCATCTGAAAAATATAATAAAAAGTATTTTAATCACTGAAATAAAATATCTGCTTTTTCATATTTGATATTGATCAACTCTGACCACAATTACTTATTTCTGAAGTCAACTAATTTGCTCAGAGCACAGCGTAAAATCTCGGAATTTGACTTGCATTTGTTGGGCCACCTGGCACATACACAGATACCTGCCTAACCAATCTGCCCTAAAATTCAGGTTCTAAACAACAGAGACCTGAAGTGAGAACATTCTTATCTGGAACTGAAGTCCTCTGACAGTAAACCATGGATACACACTTCTGAGAACATGGCCTAGCGAACTGGGGTCAAATTCACACTTCCATTACTGAAATCATTTGCCTTTGAGGAATCACCACTAGGCTTGCATGGAACAAGCCTCAGAAGACATAACATCGTTATACAACAAGATGTGGACTAAGCTGTTCTGAGAACTGAGCTTAACCTAATGATACAGAAGGCACACTAAAGAGGGAACTACCAGAAGTAACATAGTGATTCAAAATTACTTCCACTTTCTGCATTTCTGTAACCAATTCCTCTGCCTAAAATGCAGCTGATACCCTAATTCTGGAAACTACCAGAGATATGTCTATCAGACAGCCAAAATATCAAAAGCCAAAACCTGAGCAGAGGAAACTGAAACTCTAATTTCAGCATCAGGAAACAACATTTAAAAGTTTATGTGTTTTGACTTCCTTGGTACAGATAACTTCAAATCTTTCTGAAATCACTTTATTTCACACTTTACAGAGAGACAGTAAAGACAATAAGCTGCAAGTTTAAGTGAAGTTTCTCTGCATATTTAACAAAAGGGATTAGATGGGGACTTAGGTGCTGGGGAACAGCTCTTTCCCCAAAACAACCCATAGGTAAATCCTTCCACAATCACCTATTCAAAGATGGAAAAAACCCAATTTTCACACTGTATTTTCCAAGTCACAGAAAGGAATTACACTGTCACACCAAGTAAGTATACCTCAATCCCACTTCCAGTCCTGATAGATAATATTGCAAATCAAGGGGTACAGCAGTATTAGCTGAGCAACCAGCAGAACTCTGCATTACTATCTTAACAATCCCTTTTGTTATTTATCCTCTTTTTTCAGGAGGAAAAAAAAACAAACTATGGTTTACTATCTACTTCCATCCAAGTAACCAAGACCTTAACAACGCAAACCAAATAGCAGACATATCACTAATGAAATGCCCTATCCACTTCAGTTTCTCAAACAAACTAACAGAACTTCAGTCTCTGGTCAGTAGCTTCCAAAAATTGTTACCAGGCAAGACTATTTAGTGCCTCTCACATTGGCGTTCAACCCCTGCTCATGAGCTATCCGGATAAACCCATATTCAAAGTTTCAGGATAACCAGGCTATCAAGTGAGGAAAATGAAGCAGCTTCACACTGCTGCAGACAACCCTCCAGTTTAGCACTTGGCAAACATAGCATAGCAGCATATGAAAACTCTGCTATGCTCACTCCTCCTACAAACCAGTTCCCACTCTGAACAAATGGGACTATCATGAGCGTTATCAAGTTCTTATCAGGAACAAACTCAACAACAAAAAAATAAATCAAAAAATGTGCATCTTACAAAGCAAACCAAGCCCACTACTTGACAAGAAGTACGAACTGACACTGGAAAATGAGCAACACTCCTGTGAAGTGACTACAAGCAAAACCCTCAGTTATGTCACAAGGTGCAGAACTCCGACCCTTTGAGGGCATTACTAATGTAGTGCTGCAAGATAAGAATCCTTGCTAGTCAAGTTATGAATCAACTCCAACACCACTCAACACAGCAGAGGCCAAAAGACCCAGGAGAGAAGACACAGATAGACAAGTTGGGAATTGGTAAAGAAAATACTGTGCCAGCATATGGGTGTCAATTTGAAAGGGCAAGGTTTTGCAGCATATGAAAAAACAACCTTAGAAACAATATGCTAACGATAGAGGTTCTTTTCCTCCTGCAAATGAATTTTAAACTGCAAAAAATACATAGTGGGAGAGCAAATATGACATGAGTATAGGGCTTGAGATCTCTTCTTTGGTATACAAAAGCTCTACGTGCCATGGAAGCACAGGCAGAGTAAGGGAAGTTCAGAGGAAATGAGAAAAGCAGACAAAAGCATTCCCTAGCACTTTTAAAGCATCAGTGGTGGGAAACTGTCAAACAACTTTGGTTCCAGTGGTTTCGACCAGTATTCACGCACAAGAACATAGAATATTCAGAACTAATCAGCATTATATGTGGCAGCTTCACTATTTTTCTGCACGTGCCTTTGAACACCCAGACTGAGTTTCCTACAAAAGACCTATTTATTTGGGTTTTGTGCTAAGAAAACATATACTTGAATGCCTCCTGATAGACACATTATTGCACAGAACACCAGACACCCTAGTGCCACTACAAATCTCAATTTAATACTGGCTTTTACTCTTAAAATAATAAAACAAAAACACTGAATTAAATATAATTATTACCTTGAGAAAGTTGCATCAAATGCATGTGCAAACTGCCTGGGATAACTGGCTCTGGAAGTTCTTGAAGAAAAAATCTAAGAAGGCTAATAGCTGAGGGTACATCTGCTTCTTTAACCAGGTCCACATCTTCTCCGTTATCATATCGCTGCCGAAGCCACTCCACTGTCTCAGCATTCCCATTGACTTGAAAAAGTCCTTCTTGTTCCAGACCCCCTGAGTTGGAAAGAAGTCGCAGAAATAAACTTTTAGATCTAGTATGGACAAATGTATTAGAAAATACTGATAATCAGATNCCCCAGAGCCTTTAGTACAGGCATTCCTTGATTAGGGATCAGCATAGTCTATCGGAGAGTTACACCCCGTCCTTTAGTGGTTTTTCCATTCTCCTCTTGCCTAACCAAAATCATAGCTCAACAACAACAAAAGACCTATTTATTTGGGTTTTGTGCTAAGAAAACATATACTTGAATGCCTCCTGATAGACACATTATTGCACAGAACACCAGACACCCTAGTGCCACTACAAATCTCAATTTAATACTGGCTTTTACTCTTAAAATAATAAAACAAAAACACTGAATTAAATATAATTATTACCTTGAGAAAGTTGCATCAAATGCATGTGCAAACTGCCTGGGATAACTGGCTCTGGAAGTTCTTGAAGAAAAAATCTAAGAAGGCTAATAGCTGAGGGTACATCTGCTTCTTTAACCAGGTCCACATCTTCTCCGTTATCATATCGCTGCCGAAGCCACTCCACTGTCTCAGCATTCCCATTGACTTGAAAAAGTCCTTCTTGTTCCAGACCCCCTGAGTTGGAAAGAAGTCGCAGAAATAAACTTTTAGATCTAGTATGGACAAATGTATTAGAAAATACTGATAATCAGATACACACAATTCACATACTGAATGAAAGGCTTTCTGGACAACAGTTTTGCAAGACTTCCAGCAGTCCTTTTCTCAGCAAACACATATGCCCAGCTAACAGTACAATAATAAGATAAATGCTAGCAGTACTTAAACTCCACCATTTCCTATGAAGTACCCTGCTGAGCGGACTCCATTAGTGTCAGCTAGAAAACAGTGATAATCAAACGCAACAGAAGGAGCAAAGAAAGGAAGTGTGTTTGCCCAGAAAAAAAAGCCCAACCAAATCATATCCAATTAAATAAGTAACTTCAGAAAACAAACACTCTTCAAAACCCACTATGTATTCTATAAGAATAACATATAAATATATTCTTTAAAGTACAGCAAGATAATACATACCGTGTTCCTCAATATAGTCCACAACATGGCGGACTATGAATGGAACCTCATTGTCTGGTTGCCCTTCTTGCTGCAGCTCATCAAGTGGAATTCCAAATATTTTGTTAGCAAGAACAGAGTTGCAGTTACTCAAGGAAGGGGAGGAGCTCTTCCTCATATCTTTTTGCAGCCAAAAATCAAAGCTGTCTTTTCTGTCAAACAAGAGGAAGTAAAACCAAAAAAATTATACTTCAGTGAACACTGTTGAATGTATTGATCTGTAACACAATATATTTTAATTACCCAATGCAAATACTCTCCAGTCTCTCAATCAGTTCACTGATTTAATTAAAAGTTCTGTAATGACTCCAAATACAGCTAACTACATAAATGACTATTACCAAGGTGTTCTGTTCAATCCTCAATACAGGACGGAGAAGAACATATATGGCAGAAAAGGAAATTCAGAAAATTCTAGTTACAACATTGTTACTTAAGTTCTAAGGTATTTTGGGAGAGCTAGATTACTCAATACATTTTCTGACAGTATTTATCAGTCAGGCTTAGACAATCCAACACAAAAACCTCAAGATAAATGAAACAAATGGATCGTACCAAAACAAACCCCCAAGCTTTAGTTACAGGAAATTATTAAGTATTTTGTGATACACAACTGCAGTACAATCAACTTCTAATATATTTAGCATTTTCTGGTCTACACAATAAAGCTTTAAATACCTGCATCAAATTAAAAATTTCACTGAACATAAGACCTTCAAAACTAGTTTCTAGATGCTCAGTGATACCATTCTTCCTATCACACAGAAGCTCAAGCTTTACTTGCAAGTCTTTGCTTGATAAAGGATCTAGCTAGGTAAAAAAGGCATTATCAAAGTCAGCTTAAGTCACTGTTAGACTGTTATCCTGCCAAAACCAAAATATTCCTTCTAGCAAAGAAACAACTGTCTTTTCTAAATAAATAATTTAAAAAAAAAACATACTTGCTTAAATGCAAGGGGATGGCACACAGAACATGAAGAACATACTGTTAGTATCTTTTTTTAATAGCCCGAGTAAAGTAGTTTAAGAAACTTACCTCAGAGTACTTAAACAGCCGAGTTTGAAAAACGTTTTCTGCGCCAGCTGCCCTCACTGACCAAGCATTCTTTTGTCATTTATGGTTGTTTAAGATTATGGCAAAAGATCAGCCTGTAGTTCCTCATTGAAGAATAGCAGAACTCGATCAGTACTTCAGCAGTTAATCTGAAAATAAGGAAAATATTATTATACCATAAAGTTTTCAACAGCTTTAAACTCAGTCACAAGTCTAAACATCACATTTGAGGAATTCTCCTTGTCAAATCACCAGTTTCTAGTTCTGAACAAGAAAGCATAAAGACCACATTAGCATGGCTCATGGGAAAGCACGCAAAAAAGCAAATCCCATTTTTCACTTTGGAGTTAACCAAACTTAAAACAAATGTAAGCCTTGACAATTACGAGGTAATTCTCAAACTCATTCATTGTTCTTCCAAAGAACCACAAAGGGCTAAGCAGATTACACAGAAGTGTTTTATAGTACCTACCATGCTAAAACATTTAATAGCTGTAAAATTTTTAGAAGGATCTCAGGCACTGGCTTAACACACCACCTTTCAATGACATGACCAAAAACAAAGTCCTAACTAAGGAACACAGAGAGTCAACCAGTTTTGAGTCATCTTCTATAGAGAGTTGATTACGTGTCCCAATGGCCAGTTCAAAGTCCAAGTGATCATCAGGTTTGGATACAGGAAGCAACTTCCCTCAGCTCCTATTCCCTAGAACCACACACATTTTTCCAACTTTTGGAATCTTGATTATCTGGACATTTTTCATGTTCCCAACTCTCAAAATAGCCAAGAACCACAGCAATAGCCTTCTTTGGTTTTCTGTGGTACTAAAAATTTAAATTGCAGCTTCACAAAACAGTGGAGCTGATGGAACGTACAAATACAGTCAAAGGGTCATCTCAGTCTCTTCATCTCACCCATTACCTAACTAAACTGAAGCAACTCGAACTGGGCAAAACTCACTTGCGACATACACATACAAACACAACACACATCAACAAAACTAGACAGTAAAAAGGCTCTTCATGCTTTAAAGTATGAGATCAATATGAGTTCAGCTGATGGACTTGAGAAAAGTACCTTCCCTCTCTTTGTTCCCCCACATTGGCTCTTGCTTCTGTTCCACATCAGAACAAATCATCCTCACTTTCAAAGTCCTTACACAACCTACTACTCTCATTTCAGCACCAAAAGACCAGTCCATTCATCAGCCTATGACACCACGACTCCAGAGTCCTATCAATAGTTTGAATAAATAACATCTTCCTGCTCCCAGTCCTGGGTACACTGCAACCATGTCTTAAGGGAGCTGACTATAAGCTCTATTATATAAGACTGCTTCATCCTCGTCAAAATTTTCTTGCATTGAAGACTAGAAGAAAAAATATTTCGGGCTTACAAGTGTATAAACCTTTACCTGTCGATGTAAGCAATACTGACCAATATTCTTTTCTGTTCTTTGTCATCTGTCCCTATCTATTGTCTTGTATTACACAGGTTGTAAATCTGTTACGTGTCTCGCACATGTGGACCCTGGTCTGAGATCAGGACTTCAGGTGAGCTGACAACAGAATATAGAGGGTTATACTCCAGTCAGCAGGCTTTACTACTTTTTTTTTTTTTAAACCAATCACATTCAAATCTT
>VZTO01020783.1:15296-48787 GCA_013400615.1 Syrrhaptes paradoxus
TGGGGTTTGTGGCAGCTGGAAAAAAAGTCTTTGATGGATCTGCCAGAATGCTTCAGGCTGCCTTGCTAAAACAAACAAACAAACAAACCTTCAAAACAAACATCACCTAATAAAAACAACAAATTAGAAGCAACCACTTCTTCATAATTCAGTACCAAATTAACAACATAGAGCTCCAGCTTTCTTAGCAAAAATAACTGTGCTTAGGTAGCTGACATAGAAGCACAGCCATTTTTACCAGGTGCTGCAGACAAATAAGCCACCTGAATATTAATTTAATTCAAGAGACATGAAAAAAAAGGGGGAAAAAAAGACTTCTATTTTAACTAGCTTGGCAATGTAACAATGAAGTTGAAACAGACCGGTTGTCACATTTTTAGAGTAAAACCAGATTTACAACCCAAGCTTATACTTTAAACAAAGTTTTATATGACTTATCATCACCTGGAAGAATTAATGAAAGCCTAAGTTTCACCCTCTCAGATACACACATTCTTATATACACATACACTTCAATATATCATTATACGCACCAGTGTCTTGTCAGAGCATTTAAGTCTGTTGCCTCTTAGCACAGGCTTTGGTGTAACCTTCACAGGCTGGGATGCAATCCATCTGATATTTATCAAGTCTAGAAAAAGCTAGAAACTCTTTAAGTTCTCGGACTTCTAGAGAGTTTTATTTCCTGTTATTTCCAACATTGTAAAACTGAAGGATAGGCCCAGAAACTGTTAACAAATATCATATGTCCATTTTTTATATTGATCAACACTTGCTCTTCCTTGATTCAGAATGTACTCCACTTCAACGCAGACACATACGAAGCCCAGGACAAGGTATAACCTTATTATTATATATTTATAATGTAAGTATTCATATAATATTCTGGTTATTCTATAAATATTATAAATATTCTGGTTGCATCTTCCTCAATCTACCTCTCTGTCTTGTTACTATATTTACAAAGATCCCTAACCTGTAACAATGTTCTACAAAACCTAAGAACAGAAAACTAAAAGTACACCTTTTTGTGACCACATATTATACCACGATTTTACAATAGGCTGAAAAAAAACACAGTATGTCCTATGCAACATCTTGAGCACAAGCATCTTAAATGAGGTTAAAACATCAAGTTTCATTCTGTATTGTTTATTTCAGTGCTCTCATCTGTTAATTAAAAAAACAAAACCCACACACCACTTTTTGGCCTTTTTTTTTTTTTTTAAAAAAAAAAGGCAAGTACTTCATAGAATCTGCTGGGAAAACAGCACCATGGGTTTCTTTTTGCCATCATAATAGCACTTGCTTATCTTGGCAACTAAAGAAGTATTCACACCCACATATGAAATGCCACTAAAGAGAACACAGAATACATGGCTAACTCTTAATATTTGAGGAATACATATGAAAGTTTAGACTTAAATTTAGTTCAGCTTTCACATTACTGGCTGAACTGCAAATATATGGGTGTCATTTTAAACTAAAGTCCCCAGAGCTCCACCACCTTTCCTTAAAGCAAACAAACGAAACAACAAGAAGTAAAAATAAAATAAACAAAAAGGCTACAAACTGAAACCATGCCATAGGAATGAAAACATTAATTCTGCATGCCGAATTTCTGCAACAAGTCTCAACTATTTCAGCAATTCTTTTATTTGCTTGTTTTATCTAGCAAGAAATTCATATTGCCTGTGAAGCCAAAAATGAAGCTAACAGTGACGGCTGCTCTGCCCTATTTTTAGTATACTGTGGGAAAAGTAAAAACTAAATGTAAGATTTTTAGACAGGAAAAAGAAGTGTTATAAGGCAACAACATCACTTGCCCCTACTGCTCAGGAAACACGCCTCAAGTTTAGACTTTGGCTTTTTCAGCCTGCAATGCTGTTACCCTGTGAGCCACCCACGTGCCCGCACGCAGGTGCCTAACAGAGCACCTACACATCCTCCGGCACAAAACAGATCAATGCTCATTTTCTAGAATACAAGGAGGTTTATTCAGAAATAAAGTTACGCAAAAACATTAAGGTGTCTCAAAGTTTTAATTTCTTACTCTATATTTGATAAATAAAAAGAATGTATAATGTTACTTATATGACTTACTTATAACAAAAGTAACTTATAACTATAGACAAAATCTGTGACCTCCTCTAGATGCAAATAATAAATATACTTTTAAAACCAAAGAATTATTTTCTTAACTAAGTTTGAAATGTTCAAAGTTACAAAGATTTTAAGAATTTCAAAATTATGGCCTAAACTTATGACACAGATTTCAATGTGGAATCACAGAAACTTTCCTCACATCCTGCAAGGCTTGCCTGGGAACCTTTGTGTACCAGCTCGCTGTAGTACAACATCTAACCCCATCTGGCAACTGCTGTACTACACACTATTTAATTTATGTTTTTTTTTTTTTAAATGGCAACCAGCACTCTTCTCTTTGCTCTTAAGTTTTATCAAGAAAAAGGAAACAGTTTTTTTTTATGTAATATCATGCACATAACAACTGACACTAACTGATGATTTTTATGCCATTTATATACTCAAGTTACTGTTAGCATTCCAAATGGATGAAATGCTTTTGGGCAGAAGAGCCCTTGCTCATCTGATTTTCAACTTTTGTTCAGCTAACATGTAAAAATAAGAGTATTTTGCTCACTTGAATTAATCCAGTCAAAATTGAAAAGATGGCCAGGTTGGGGCAGGTGACACAGCTTAGAGAAAAATAAAAAAAAAAAAACCACAACNCCCCAAGCTTTAAGTGAACAAACAGAACACTACCACAAACTCAGGACATAGAAAAGGACAAAGGATACTTGTCTCAAGAGCATAGTTAAAAGCATGCAGAGCTGTGCAAGTGTTTGAATAGGAAGAGATATAGAATGTCCTCCATGTACAAAGAACAATTAATTTTAAAGCTACATTTAACTAGTCATTAATATATTTGAGCAGTCAAAACAAAAATTATTTAAAGAAAAGTTTTAAAACTGGCAAGACAAGCTTGAAAGACATTTTTAAAGCAAGATTTCCTCTTTTTGACTGTCAGTGAAATCAGCTATTGAAAGGCATTTTGCTCTAAAGTCTGGATTGGCAAATCAGACAGTTGGGCTCTATTATTATTTCAAATTTAGCAAGCTGGTCTTTTTAAGAATACATTGCCCATCCGCGTAAGGGCATAATGTTTTAAAATAAGTACAGCCACAGAATTTAACTTGCAGTGTTAAGAAAACCATGTTAGAATAAATGTCTCTTCAAGCAGATGCCAGGTTCCTGCTCCGCTCATTTCTCAGTACGGTTATTAACTCTTCACTGACATGTTTGCTTTCTGGTTAAAAAGGAATCAAGAGGGAACAAGCTTACTGCAGTTTTGCACACAACCACACACACAAAAAAAAAAAAAGTGCAACACCGGCTCTTTAATTAATAAGCTCACTACTTGCATGTATGTGCCTTCACATGTGTACTCTCACACACATTGACCCCAACTAAATTAGCTGAAATTCCCCATCATCTGCCACTGGCACTTCTGAGATAGCCTCAAAAAATACTTAGCTGACCAAATACTGGTTATACTAACAATGCAAATAAAAGCACAAAAATACAACATCAGATTTAGCAGAATGCAATTGTAATGCAATTTTTGTTTCCCGGAAATGCAGTATCAAGCCTTCCAATTTACAAATTGGAACAATTCAAATTGACCCTTTATGCCGTATCATCCAAGAAAGCAAAAAAACAACTCATGAAAGCTCCTCTGAAAAAGATATTCACCAAAATTGACAGAATTTTGGATTTTATTCTTAACATTTACAAGCCAAGAAACCATCTTGATATACTATTAATACTATTGGTTAGTACTTATTTTCCAGTCATTAAAGTTTAATCTACAATTTCAGGTGACAGGACCTGATCACACTTTCCCTGAAAAAGCCCATCATCAAATACAGATCTTCAGGAGAGGCATATCCTGTCTGCCTCTTCACAGGAGACAGAAAAGTAGACAGGCTTTAGTTAGACTAAATGCAAAATTTAGGGGAAAAAAACCCTACAAAACTTCCAAATTTTAAGAAGCAAATGAAGTGATTTGCCACTGTGTTGCAATAACGTAAGCAAAGTCTCAAATACAGTGACTGATTTAAGCAACATTCCAGAAAATTTTACATTTTAAAAGAGCAAGCTGAGAGATCAGCAAAATGTTAGCTGATTTTCAAGTGTTTTGATATGCAAAGATAACATTTTATTGTCACTTACTAGATAAAATCCAATGGCTTTTTAACAGCATTACAGCAACTCATAATTCTTCTACAACTATACTGTACCAAAAGGAATTAAACAAAACCACCAGCGATACCAGAAAAAAGTAGATATTTGCTCGCTGCTTCACACCCACCACTGAACGCTGCCAGATTTGCTCTCAGCTGCTGCTGCCAATGCACATGTGCAGAATTATAAAGAAACTTCCTGCTCGCACAGATCCCATCACATTCTTAACAACAGTAGTTAATAAATAAAAAGGCTTTTGTATCTTGTGTAACAGCTCATTATATTCATCCTACTTGCCTCCCCCCGAAGTAAAGCTGTACTCCACCAACCACACACGTCTAATTGCCACTACATCAGATAATACACAAGTTAAGTGCGATGGCATTATAAAAGTACAGTAAGGTAACCGGTACAGGAAGAAATTATCAGTGAAACTATGCAACTTGAGAGGTTCAAGTTATAACACCAAAGCAGCTTAACAATTGTCACTGCTGTTAAGACAGACTTTGGAAAGAAGTCAAGCTGCCTCAGACACACCAAAAAAAGCCAAATATAAATATATCATGCACCTAATTTATTATACATAAGTTATCCTATTACATGCATTTATCATCAGCTTGTTTCTCCCCTCCCAAACAGGTAAGCAGAAACACACGTTGGAACTGAACACATTAAAAAATGCAATACATCACCCGCTTGCTACAGAAACACTGCCTCTGTCATAACCGTGACCACGTGCCACCAGAATAAAGGACAGTCTTAGCATCCTCACTGAAGGAGTAAGACATTTCAGTGAAGAGTTCAATTCTGCAGCAATGACTCTTGGAATTGCAGGGGAGAAGGGGAAAAAAGAGGGGGGGAAAGCAAGGACTGCTAACAAGGACTCACATTAAAAGGTTTCTTGTTGCAACTTGACCATGACCAAATTTGAAGATACCACCAGAAATCACAAGGTTAGAAATTACATTGCAGACTAAAATTACATTAAAAGAGCGACAAGACAACAAAAGATTTAACTAAATGTGAAGCTCAGCAAAAAGGGAAAAAAACCTTTCAAATATACCTGCTTTAAAAAAAGAGTATAAAGGAAGAAAGAACCACATTCATATGATTCCAGCTCTCATTTTTCCAATTTTGTCCAAGTATTATTATCCCATACAGCTGAGCACAAATGTTAATCCTGAAGGCACTGCAGGGAACACCGAACAGAAGAGACGTATGAAGAGAGCAGCCAGCGAGACTGGAACCTGGACAATCAATGCAGGGTTCCAAACAGACACTGTTTGATGGAGCAGCTGCCCCACCCAAACGTCCTTCCAAACACCCAGATATCGAAGAAAATAAACCATTTAAACCTCTCAATATAAAAAAGCCTCTGCAACCATAGTCTTTGTTACAAGCCATTTGAACACAAACATAATGCAGTATCTATTTTAAGCTCAAGTTTGTCATATTTTTCTTCTTTTAAGACAAATATTCAGGATAAAATTTCACACATTCGCAGGTGAGAGACCATAAGAGCAGAATTGTTTGTTACTACCACACAGAACTATTCATTACACTATAATCAGAATATGGTCCCAGATCCATCTGCAAAATATAATCCATTTCTTGTACTGAATGACTCCACCCATATGTTGCAAACATAATAGGTTTTCAGCACCGTAATCACCTTCTAAACTATGTTTTTTAAGACTTTAAAACAAATCAGCTCTACAAAAAGAAAAAAGCCTGATAGAAGATGCAGCAACAAATACATTGGTTTAGGCTATAAGAATACACAGAATTCATCTGACTTGACTGAACTTTCACAAATCCCAGCAGTTGGCTATGAAGCCAGTACAAAAACTACAAAGACAGATCTGAATTTACTGAAGTCTTGAGACAGCTAGTCACTGTTCTTAAACAAAGCTTTTGCAGGTAAAATTTATAACTTACAGAAAATAATACAGTCAGCAAGGGATTAAAAAATGAGTTGCCCAAATTTTACTAACTTTCCAGGGAGCAATGCAAAATTCTAATATTCTCTGCCTGAATATAACTTCAACATGAGACACGCACCTTCTCTGCTGAATAACTGATGTATCTGTCACTTTAAAAACTGCAAAACAAGCAAGAAATCTCCCTTTTTAGAGTCCTTCATAGAGGACTTAATATTCCTTCAATTTTGTATCCCCTTCTCAGATGTTTTGGATAAGCATTATTTTTTTGGTTCCTAAGTAACAGTCCTCACATCTAAAATGATTAATATATAACTGGGTCTGCAATACAAGAAAAAAAACATTAAAAGGTTTACCATTTTTCATCCTTGAAGATCCAAATGCTGAATTGCCCTGCAAGATGTCAATTCACACTCATCCTAATGGCTACTAGATTTTTGTTTTGCATGCTAACATGGCAGCAAAAACTAATGGTGCTATGCACAGAATTTAAGGACAACTTGAAGGCATTCTCTTACCAGCATCACTTCCTCTTCCTTAGAGCGGCAGCTTCTTTTGGGGGGAAGGGAAAAACCAAAACAACAAAAAATCCAAATTAAAAAAAACCTCCTCAGAATTGGCAGGTTTTACTCACTTTCTAATGAGCCCTAGAAAAGGGCATCACTGCTGACCTATAAACATTTGACCAGAGATGAAATGGTCGAGTATTCGAAAAGGAAAAATCCATCACAAAAAGCCTTTGCACACAGAATGCAGCAGGTTTCACAAAACTTACTGATGTCTGTTCCAAATGCACAGAATACTTCTTCAGCCTCACCTGCTTTTGCAAACACACCGTTACGTACATTAAAAAGGAACGCTTCGCTGCCTGCACGGGTCTCATATTATGAGCCACACATAACAAATGTTAAATTAAATCTTTTAATGAGCTGTTACAAAGTCCTCCAATGTTACAAGCAGCACATACAGCAAGAGCCCAAACTGACTAAGACTGAGCAGATGAAAACCATCATTTGCCAAACTCAGATGTTTTGACGTGTTGTCCATCTCAAAATTTGCAACCATTAGAAATTATCAGGAGTTCCTCCTCGTCAACTTCTTTAAGCGTAACCATGAAACACTCTACTTGATTGACTTTCTAAAATAATACTGTAAATTTCCAGTTTGATGCTTTCAAAACATTGAGGTATTTGGTTCCTTATTGTAATGTTGTCAAGAGAAGGAAAGGATCCCTATGGTGCTAAAGAATATACAAAATACAGACAAGGCGGGTAAAAGAAGATAATACCTTCAGATGTACGCAGCAAACACAAAGTGATTTACCAGTAATAAGCAGTTAAAAAAAGAGATAAAAAACCAAACAGGCTAACAAGACAACTGAATTTGCTATAATACAGGACAATAATCTAGCTTTTTTTAATGCTGGCAGATTAAACTGCACAGAAGACAGAAAAACTTGAAACCCAAATGCTAATCCAGTTCAACAATTTATTCTGAAGTCACATACTATTTAATCCCTGAGGATACTCAAAAATATATGCCTGAAAAAATACACGACTGTGTAGGTTTTGATACATGCAGTTTTTCTTTTTTAAACAGACAAGAGTGATTAACTCATATTTACTTTCTTAATTTGTTACTTTGTTTCCCCACTTGAGCCTAACAGCAGTAAAAAATCTCATAAAAATTTCAAAATGCAGCCAGACCAAGGAACTCGAGAGTAAGTTGCAGTGTTTAATTTCAGGCGTGGTTTTTTTATTTTTGTGGGTTTTTTTCAAGCCTAGAACAAGTACCCTAACACTAGAGCATCTCATGTTAAAGCAAACTTTAGGGAGATACATTTACACTCAGATGTTTAAATCCCTAAAGAGCTTGGAAGAACAATGGAAACCCGCACTGACAGATTCCTAAGAAGATAAATTTGGTCACAGGCTGGAGCGCTAAGTTCATAAGCTAGTGTTCTTAATGCTCACATTGCCTTCCTACTCACAGAACATTCAGTGACAACCCTTCTTTAACTTCTAGAACCAACTTTGCTGGCAGGGAGCTGCTAGACCGATACTGTCAGCGTGCCAAGCCCCACCGCAGGGGGGGACGAGGCTGATCCACCGTGGGAGGAGGGAACAGGCTCGGCAGACAACTCCTGTGGAAGAGCCAAGAAATCCCTGCAGGCTGTCAGGGCTGCCTCCAAGGTCCTACCGACACAAGTGCAACCTGGGAAATGAACGCACCACTTGACAGCTCCCCTCCTGAGAGCCTCTAGCAACTTCTGCCACCGCACAGCCCTGCAGCAACGCCCGGCTCCGCCACCGCCGCTGCCCACACGAGGAAGTTCCCTCGCCCCTTATCACCGCCGCTCCCAGAAGGTTCCTGAAGCCTGACGTGACACTCTCCCTGCCCCACAAGCCACCTCCAAAGCGGGGGAACCCAGGCCGGGCCGCAGCCCGCCGCCCCCGTGGCGTGAAGGGCGATCCCCCCCACCCCCGTCCCCTGCAGCCCCTCACGCCGCGCATGCGCCCCGCAGCCCCTCACCGTTGCCGGGTGACTCGCCCTCCCCGCCGTCCTCAGCACCAGCAGCAGGTTCCTCCGCCTCTTCCTACCCCGGGGGCCGGCGCGGGCCTCTCCTCGCCGCTCCCGCTCTCTTCGCAGGCCTCTTCCTTCGGCCGCCCCCACCGTCTAGCCGCGGCCGCCGCGCTGCCGGGACCCGGGCGCCGTCCGTTTCCCCAGAGCCGCTCCGTCGCTCGAGCGCGCCTCGGCGAGCCGGGGGTCCCCAACGGTAGCGGCAGCAACTGGCGGAAGTGACGCGCTGACTGACAGGTGCAACGCGCGCGCCCCCTCCCTCAGGTCACGTGCTGCGGGGCGGGGAGGGGTCGCTAGTGGCGGAGGGGCGGGGCGGCGCTGAGGGGAGCCGGCTCCCGCCCTTGGCGACGGCATCCTCAGGCCGGCGGCCCGCAGGCCCCGGGCGGGAAAAGCAGCCCGAGGAAGGGGGTGGAGGCAGGGGGCAGTTTGGCGGGGAGACGCGGCTCGCCCCGGGCTGGTGGGACCGCCGTCCCATATGGCCCCGGGCTGCCCAGCTGCAGGGAGCCTCAAAGCAAGGGCCAGCACCCGGGAGCATCAAGCGGTGACCCGGCCGTGAACTGTTTTCTCTTGGTTTGAGCCTTACAGTGACTCAGCCATCCGCCCGCCGCAGCCTGTGTGGGCTGAGGGGTGCCCAGAGCGTGGCTGCTGCCCTTGGTGCCTCTGCACAGGCTCCTGCTTCACCAGTCCTGCATTTCTCGTAACCATATTAAAATATTTCCTGTAGATTTCCTGAATTAACACCTCAAGAGCCATCGCTCTCAAGCGCGACTACACCAGAAGTAACGCCGTGCCCTTTGACAAAGAGCTAACACGTTGTGAAATACGAAATTTAGCACTCTTGGACTCGGTGTAAGTTAGGGAGGAGATGCGAGCTCGCACCAGAGCTGTTAGGAGCCCTGCCTGACAGTCTGCAGTTCCCACATGCCACGCAGAAACTACAACAGCTCTGCTGTCAGGCCGTGCCAGCAGCCATAGGTGGTGGGTTTAATAAAGCACTTGAGGAAATTTGGATTTAGTTATAGTTAGAAATCCTTTTGGGAAAAGCTTTTATTCCCATAAAAAACTGACAAAGAATATAGAAAAGGGAAAAAAAAATACAGAAGTAAAATGGGATTAATTGAAACTTATGTATGGCCAATAGCTGGAAGGGTTTTGTTTCAGGTTTTCCAACATGGATTCTAATATCTAGAGATACATTTATAAAACTCATTAAGAGGTTTTACGTTAAGAAGCCAAAGTCACCATCCCACAGTAAATTAGCCTGCTTTTAACCAGCTCTAAAACTGTATTTTTCCACTAGATTTTGTATTGTGAGGAAGTGCCGTACAAAAGCAATAAAATGCATAGGGTCAGGGGAAACGACCTCTCAGGAGGTCTGTATTTGCTGTCAGTCTGCTTCCACAGCACATTTCTCCACTTGAACAGCTAATAAAATTTCCTCACATCAGGATGAGGTTTCCGAATTTGTATTTTGTATACATAGCTGTGTTCTTTCTGATTCATTTAGCCTCATCAACAACAATAAAGATACTGAATCAGAACAAGCTGGCAATTTTGTTGATGAAACATGGGAGAGAGCGGACTCCAGCTGGCTCTTCAGCAGATATATTGGCCAGTTGACAGGAATAAAACTGCAAGAAACCTGACACAGAAAACGCACGCAGCGAGAGGAGACAGACAGCAGAGGCAGGCAGGTAGGCAAGCGCTGCACAGCACCTGTTCGCTGGTTTTGAGTCCAAGACAGTATCTTCCCTCCTCTGAACTGGCTCTGAGAACGCCATTTCATGCCAGCTTATCCTACCTCCTTTCAAACGCTTCCAGCGTTCCTTGCAGGGGGCAGACATATGCACTCCCAGGCTGCCATTTTAGTCTTCTCTGCTCACTTTGTGTTCTCACTGCCTATTTCTGAAAGGTTGAGAACTTGGGAGTCCTGGTGCTTTAGCCATTTTTTTTTCTATTATAGTAAAGATAGAGGGAGGGGGGACAGCAGCTTAATGAGCAGCTGTGCGGTTACGTCCCCAAAATATGGCTATTGAAGGCATCTGCCTCTCAGATCAGTGCTACAATTTAAAATGGAGCAATGTGGTAGCTGTCCCTGTCCCTTTTCCACTATCTCAGAGCACAGCTCAAATTTTATGGTAGCATGTCGTAATTCTCCTGTGTACATGGAAGGCAGACTGCCACACAGCTCAGACACACACCCCAGTTTCGGCAGTCTAGACAAGACAGTGTGGAGCTCACACGGGCTCATTTACCCCCTCTGAACCCGCGGGCACATGCAGAGCAGCCCAGCATGAGCAGGGTTCGTGCAGGTGCATGGCTGCAGTCCCACCACGTGACATAGTGTCACCCACATGTCAGGATATATGACAGTGCACTGCCTTACACAGTGACAAGGCCCCAGTGTGAGGCTGCTCACCATTCCCCAGCTGCTGCACAGCTCCAGGAGCTTGGCAGATGCATCAGTCAGTGTCTGGCATCCTTGTCTCATCACTAGATCCGTGTCCAGAGTCACACCACAAAAGGCGAGCCATTTCTGTAGCTCCGTGTGTTATCTTACAAGTCCAGTTAAGTTGCTGGAGTTGAGCATAAAAGTTTTGCGGAGATTCTGCTGCTAATTGCTCACAGAGTAACTGAGTAGATCTGAAATGATTACTAGCATAACTCCCTTGTTTTCAGGAAGAACTGTTCATGAGCACAACTTGTTATTACCATCATTCAATGTATAAGGACCAGAACCATATTTCCTTCGTGGGTCCCCGATGTCAGTCCTGAGCTAGCATGACTTTAGAATAAATATTCTCTGAACATTTTAGTTTCCAATTAAGTCTCGTTTCAGCAACAGCCCTGCATCACTTCTCATCATATATTGAAACAAATGAAAGAAAAATAGCCCTTTCCCAGCTGTGCTCGCTGTTGTACAAGGCTTAGTACAAACTGAGCTAGAATACTCCAGAACTTGAATCAGTTTTGCAATGCCATCCAATACTTTGAAGGTGGGTAGCCTGCCATGCAATTCTTTACCTTCATAGAGTCATTATCTTACTAGAAGGAAATGGAAATCTGATGAATAGCAACTCAAGACACTGCTGTAATACCTGTATATTATATGCCAACAATTTTTAATTTTTGTCTTAAATGGATTCTAATGATATCTTGCAAAAATATTGGCAAACGTGAGTCCTTTAAACACTAAAGAAGAATTAGCAAACAGTAACACTTTCCAGCTGCTTGCTCTGCAAAATGCTTTCTTTTCCTGCATATTTATTCCAGAAACAGACACATGTCCCCAGACTGAGACTTACAATGCTGGAAAAGACAAACACAGTAAAAATTTCATAACAAATGTTTTGTTGCAGAATGCCCAGCACAAGACACTTGGCCACATCACATATCCATAACACTCTTGAATCAGCAAGTATCCAGTTCTTCAGACTCATGGTGTCCAAAGGGCACCTAAGAATCCAAGTCCATTTTTAAAGCTTTGCCCTGTGTTAAGAAATGAAGCTTCACAACACTCAAGCAAACAGGGGAAAGAATCTATTTTATGGAAACAAACTCCAGCAGAGAGAAAACCATTCATCTTTTCAAAGACTGTCTGCCATTACGAGACACATATGTAAGGATTTTTTTAAACTGAATTCAATATCAAAGGCACATGTTCCACGTAAATGTCAGACATTTTTACTCATTTTTCTACCACAGTTCTGTGATTAAAATAAACATTTACAGCATAAGATTTTTTTTGCTGCCCTTGAACACTTTTTGAATCAGAGTCTGGGTTAGGAAGATCTGTCTTTAAAGTAGAGATCTAGGAATATGGGGCAAATGTGGCTTTGAAGGCTTCTTCACATTTTAATTGCATGCTTGCAGACTTAACAGGAGATAATTCTTCCCTTCTTGAAATTCAAGACATTGAAAGGTTAATTTAATCTTCTCAGTTCCATTTCCTTCCTTCTGTTCCCCTTCCCACACTCCCCCCCATCTGTAGACAGTTTAGTTATTTGAATTTTATGCAAGTTAGTATTCATCCAAAGGAAAAAAAAATCATTCAATGTATGCATCAGACAAGTGAAAATTACAATATTGCATGCTTTTGTTTTTCACTCCTATTTGCTTTTCTCTGCATTCACCAGTTTGGGCTGTGGAGAGACATGAACTCATGCCCTAAAGCTAGTTTCCACTGAAAAGTTAACTTAAGTTCAAGCTTGAATGACAACATCCCTTTTGAATTCCTTTTCTTTGTTCTCCCAAGGATCTATAGTTGAGCTGCTGTGGTGACTTTACCTTGAGTTGGGGAAAGGCTACAGTTCGTTCCAGTTAGCACAATTTGTCTGCTGCCAACACAATCGCTCTCCGCTGCTCCCATGTTATTTCATGGTGTGGTCACTCATGCTCCAAGTATGCTAACTCCAGAGGAGCGGTTTGAGTGTACAGAGCTCAGGTTAACCCTGTTATGAAGACATAGCCTGAAGAAGACTGCAGCTGATTTCTGAACTTCATATGTATTTGCAAGAAAAAAAAAAACAAACAAACAAAAAAAAAACATTAAAGTAGTCATTGGAAACATTCTAGTTCAGCCATGGTCTGAAGAGATAGCTGTTCACTTCAGATGCCATGAGACGCAAATAGGTGCTTTTTAAAAAATTTTAGAGCAGAAAAAATAGCATTTAACATAATATACTGGCAGTGTTCATTTGAACAAGCAGAAGTTAACAACTGTGGAATTTACTGATCACCACTAACATAATTGTTGACCTTGTACATAGTATGTAATACCTATGTGCTCTATAACAAGCTTATACAATTGGAAAATTATTTTTGGTTAAGACGATGTATTGATCCCTTCAAGTAGAAATAGAAGGTTTTATTCTGGAAATTCCTCACAGAAATCAGCTAGAAAAGATGCTTGGCTGCCTAGTGTGTTCCTCTGCTTCAGCAGCTTAATTTCCTTAAGCAGCTGAAAAACTTCAAAGTTTATCTTCTTTTCCCCAAAACAGAAAACATACTTAAGCTGCAGGAGGTCCCAGACTATTGAAAGTGGAATGATTTGGCAACACAAAGCAAAGTGTTGGTTGGGCACCCATCAAGGCTACATCCACAGTGTCCCAAAAGTCAGCGATACCACGCCTCTGCATCTACACCACAACAACGTCATGTAACGACAGACCCACCTATTATCTGTTTTCCTCTGAGCAAAAAGAAAATCTGAAGTTGATATCAAGTTAGTAGATCTCTGGATTTTATTATCTTGTGTTATGTTGGTTATCTACTTGCTGCACACTGGGTGCCACAATTTAATCTTCCTAAGGAATGGTGATTTTCCTTTTGTTTAAAGCAAAGAGAGTGGGAAATTGGACAGGGGATTGTTTAATTCCAGAGCAGCCAGCTGCACTGAGAAGAGCCATGTTTGGGCACACTCCCAACACTTACCCAAGACTTCTCTGTCTTACTCTTTCCCTAAGAGCTGCTGTTTGCAAGAAATGCTTCTGTCCAGAGGCAGAAAGAAGAGAGATTAAAAAAAAGACTGTTAGTAAAGACTGGAAGTCGTGCTAAAGTAGCGTTTCTAGACCAGTATTCATCACAAACTATCATGTGTTCTATAGCATATTAACTAATGTGACTAATACATCACATGCTTCTTTCCCCACCCTGTCTTTGGGAGAGAAGCATGTGCATGGACATTTTGTATTATTTTTTTTTCCTTTAATAATGAAGGCATGTGTCACTGCATTTTGCTAGAAATTTGCTAGAAAAGGGCAGGCCGAAGCCAAGTGCTTTATGCAGGAAGACACACTTTTGGGTCAGTTCTTGAGAAAGCTCTGTTGCAACAATCTCCATCTGGTTAAACTTTTTAAAATTCACCCCCGTACCAAGTTTTATAAGACCAAAAAAAGAGGGAGAAAGGAAATTTCAACTCCCACTAGCTTATGTTTTCTCTTTTTGCTCTTTGCTGCAATGGGTCTCCTTGTAGAGACTGTCTGAACTCCAGAGCAGTTTGGAAAACACGAGGTTGGAAGAAATAGCCCAAGCAAAGGGACTACCTATAACTAGCCTCTCCTCTCCCCTCATCCTCTGTACACACCTCCCCTGAAAGCTCAATGGTCTCAATAAGGAAAATGAAACACCTTAGGCAATGGTAAAATACACAGTAGAAGACAAGAATGGAGTATTTACACACTAGCAGTGCAGCGGACACCCTGCCAAAGAGAGATCATTGCCTTCCTTACACCCCCAGGATTCATTGTCTCTTAGCCTGGGAACCTGTCTCCGTTCCCAAACATGGATATTTTTTTTGGCAGCAAGATGGAACAAAAGGCACAAAGAGAACTAAAACCCTTTCAGTGAAGCTGTTGGGTTTTTTTTTCCTATTCCTCTAAGGACGGGAAACCTTCTAAGGATAGCTTATAACACGCCCAATCCTGCCACCTTTCTGAAAGGTGCTTAATGCTTACAGGGACCTAAAGGAATTAGGGTGCTTGCAAATTCCAGCCCAGCTTTTAGCATTGAAAAATTAATCCCCTACCTTTAGCACCAAAAAAATACCACAACATTTTGAAAATGAAATCACTGTTATATTATACGAGTGGGTGTGTTATTTCGAGACAGCACTAATGTGATTATAAAATCAGTTGTGTCAGCTTATTGGCTCAGCTACAGACACAGATCTGCTCGAGCGTCTGTTCCTCTAACCGGCTGCTCGCCTTAGGGTGCTTTGTCCCTCCTCAGCTCCGTATAGAAATAGATGCGACCCGATTCCCACTGTTACACCAAAGAGAAAGAAACCCCTCCTTGCATTTGCCCACCTAGCCTCCATGAAACTTGGCATTTCCAGAGCACCTCTTGTGCCAAACACGAACACAGCACCTCCCCAGCCTGTGCAGGCTATGGCCCTTTCTATATCTATTTATACATATGTATAAAATGTATATATAATGTCCCTGCAGCCCCGGCCCCATGCAGGCTGGGCTCACTGCTTCCAAGTGATGGCAGCCAAAGGAAAAAGCCAAGCAGCAGCAGGCTCCAAACCTCCCAGCCCTACTCTACAGACTCCCCTCCAATTTTTCCTTTGCACTTGAGTTCCCTTTAAAGATTTCCTCTCACCTACTGCTGCATCCCAGTAAGCAAGTATTTGTTTTCCCCCGTTACTCTGTGGGTGCCTGACAGACACTCGGTGGCTTGTGCTGCCAGGCACAGTTTGATGCTGCCGGCGGCGGGCGACTCACTGGTGTCGGAGGTGTCAGTCCTGGCAGGTTGACTCAGCCCTTCATCCTCTGGCAGCAGGTTGAAATAAAATGCAATTTCCATTGTATCCAAGGCAGCTTTTCAGACACAGCCATACCAACAGAGTTTTAAATGCTTTATGTGTATAGGATCTGAAAAGATCTGGTGGCACTTCTGGTTTGCTTGGTTGGCTGGTTCATTGTTACCGGTCATCCCAAGGCCAGGTAACTGCCACCTTCCCCTTGCTGAAGGTGGCAGCTCTGAAATCCTTCTGTTAAAAACCTGTCAGATAACCATTTTGCTGCTCATACAGCAAGAATATCTCAGTTCTCAGTGAAAGCAAAAAGCATCTGAGGAGAATATTACCCACCCATCTTTCCCTCCCGTGACCAGCCTCAACACACTGTGCAACACCCTCAGGCCAAGCTCCAAACATCCCACGTGAAAACTACACACGGCTGTCTGTCCTGCACCGAGGATGTAAACATGAGGCTTCAATCCCAAGAGTGTGTTTGACCACAGCACCATACTTACAAGCCACAGAAACTTGACAGGCATCGCTTGCAACGGTCAAGATGTTCGTTATGGAGATAACTATCTATCGATTTCAACTGAGAGCGAGAACGTGTAATTTCTCATCATTATGTACGTGAGCTAACACTGTTGCACCTTCCTCAGCAACCTAACCCAATATCAATTAAAAGCCTCGTCATCTTCAGCCAAAAACCCCAAAAACTCACCCTAATCTGTTTTTAATACTAGGTCTGCTAATAAATTGGGCAAGTAAGATAGTGGTGGTGAAAAACCAAGTGTGCCCACCCTGTCTTAGCATGTTCAGGGAGATCTGAGCTCAGCTGTGGATGCTAGGGGCTGAGCCCATGACTGTACACAGAAAAACAGAAGGAAGATTCTTCTCCTTCACTGTCCTGAACACTTTGTTTGCTCTCTACATCTGAGAGAACTTGCACCAGTCTACAAGTTCAGGAGTTTGCCCCCTTACAATCTCTTGTCAGATAAGAATTATGTTACTTGTGGAAATGGACAAATATTTAAAAACTGAAACTTGTGAACTGCCTGATTTAAAAAATCATTCAGATTGTGCTTTGAAGTCTTTTCTGATCTTCTAAATCTGGTGTCCAGCCTAGCAAAAAGAGGTTCATACTCTCTCTCAAAACAGACACCAAGAATGTTCAGTGCCAAATCTCAGCTGTGGCTTACACTGAATATTCACCCGGTGGCTGCTTTCCTGCTTATTCCCAGGGGTTTTCGGTCAAGAACACAGCTTTCTATTTTTGGCAATTGCTTGGACTAGCAGGATGGAAGCAAGGGAACCACGTCCTGACGCCAAGTATGACTGGTAGGCACACACATTGGCTTTGTGTGGACAGTTGGGGCAGGTGCAGAGGTAACCTAGCCAGGCTGCTAAAGTCAACCGAGCTTTTCGCGTGACAAAAACACAGCTGTGTTACTGCCAGGGCAATCTGCAGGCTGGAGGCAGCAGAGCCAGGTTTGCTCAGGGCTGAGCTCGGTGGGACTCAGACCATCTCTTTGAAGCTCCAGCTGAGCAGTGTTCTGCAGATTTTTCCACCACTACGGTGTTCCATTCTCAGTTACCTCAAATGCTACAGAAAAAGTGTTCTCAGAGTGCCATTCGCCACCGTCTGCAGCAACCCCTGTGCTCTCTGAAGATACAGAAAATGGGATGGATAAAGGAAGGAATCACTGGGTGGAAAGGAAACACTATTTATGAATGCTGGTGAGTTAAAATCATCCTTTTTCCTGCGTTTGTGTTCATTGTTTTAATTTAAACGCACATTGGAAGAAAACACATCCATTTTCTCCATGCATGTAAGACTCAAACCCACGCTTCCTAAGCCTATTATGCCAACAGAAAGTTCCACAGCACCTTCCCAGGGCTCTCGATCAGCTGAGAGACACCTCTGTCTCCCTGAGCTTGCTTCCCAGACTCCCTTTATAGTCAGTAGCAAAACCTGGAATCTCCTAGGGCACAATTAATTTTATCCCAACTTAGTTGCCTCCCTATTGACTCTCACGGAGTCTAGACAAGTAATTCAGATGGAGGCATCTAAAGTTAAACAAGAGGAAACCCATGCCAGCATCTAGGAGGATGCAGCCAGCCCTTCCCTCCCAAACCTGAGAGCCTTGAAAAATTATTTCCCAAGCTGCTTTGTGCAGCGTGGCTGAAGCCATGTCACAGCCCCAGGGATGTCCCCAGCCCTCGACAGCAGCAGCTCTAGGAGGTGGCTGCAGGTAGTGCCCAAACACAAAACATATCCTGCAAATACAGGCAAAGGCTAGTAGGATTTTAAAGCTTTTTCTGAATTACATCGCTTGAACCTACAGCACGTTCTCCCTTCGCCGCAATGGAAGAGGTTCCCTCCAGCGAGCCCAGCGTGGTCCACGCCATGGGGATGGGTGGAGCGCAGGGAACAGCCACGTCAACAGGACGGGCAAATGCAGCTTCTTTCAAAGCGAAGGCAGGAAGGTTGGCTGGACACAGCTGCCCAGCATGGCTTCCAGAGTGGGGCCAAGGGGGCATCAGCAAGTGGGGTGGTAGCTACCAAAATGGAACTGAATGACAGATGCATTTTCTTCCTTTCAGGACACATTCCCAGATGCCAGCGCAGTACTCGGTCTGTTGCTTATCTCAGATTTGGCCCTTGGTCGCAGCAATGGTACCACGCCTGTGCTTAGAGTCCTCTCCAGCTCCAGGTACATGCTCCTGCCGACCTGGGTGGATGGGGGACGGCCCCCAGGGGCTTTGCTGAATATGCCCAAAATCTCCCCCACAAACTGCAGCACCAGCCCTTACATGAACTCCAAACCTCAGCACTGTGAAAGAAGGGCAGGAAGGGAAACTTAAATATTATTGACTTGGTAAATGTGGAGAAAAGAAAAATTAAAAAAAAAAATTCAAGATGTATTTTGGCAGTTTTCCATGTCAATTTACCCATTTCCCTCCCTCATGCACTTTCTTGCAGCAGCAATCTGGCCTTTCCCTAAACGCTGAGCAATCCCGGCACTAAACTAATCAATATTAATAGCGATGGGCTCGGGCGGGGGGAGGAGAAGAGAGGAGAGGAGAGGTTACCCTGACCTTTTTCAACTCACACTGCCTCAGACAGCCACCAAGCAGCTGAGGAGAGAGCAGCCAGACGGTAATGCCATGTGGTTTTAGTAGCTTTTCATATTTTTTTTTTATTTTTTTCCTGTGAATATTTACTTCTGTTGTCTCAGTGCAGATAGCAATGAAGTCTGATTGTCTTCAGGAAGGAAAAAAATGTAATTATATCAGCCATCACCGGGCCAAACCTCACCTTGATGGGAAGCTCCACTGAAATCAAGGGAATAATGCCCAGGCTGGATTTTTAACTTGAATTTCTATTAAAAACAGGAATTAGATTATGGAAGTTTTGACAGGTAAAGTTTTGAATGCCGGTGTGCTTTGTGGATTTCTCTTATAATAGGGTATAATCAAACCCATTGAGCCTGCGACTGGGATATCGAGTGCGAGAGCAAACAAAGGGCTGGGCGAACCGGTCCTCTATTGTTAAGCACAAGTGTCCTCATCCAGATCCGGGGGTACGTACGCACTCAGGACAGGGTGCTCAGAATTCAAGACAAATCCTATTAATTAAAATAAAATCATAATTGAAGCTCTTTGTTCAGATTGGATTTGGGGTTTATTGTGCAGTTTCTGGTTAGTAGTGTTCCTTAAAATACAGATTTATACCAGGAGGCACCGTGGGTTATTGGCAATTACTGCATTGTCTTTTCTTTACTGAGATATTTGTGTTTCCATGGGCAAAATATGATTTTTAGAAATTTAATCTGAGAAATATAGATCAAATTCTATTTATGTCTTTCCTCTTGTGCTCTGAAAGAGCCAAGTCTCAGGGAGAGATCCCAGATTGAGGTGTGAGATTTGTGGGGTGTTTGAATGAACATTTTAATGGTATTTTCTTTTTTATTTTTTTTTCTATCAAGCAGAAAATGCTTTGCAGATGGCTGGTATTGCAGCACTAGCTAATGAAGCCACGGGTGTGTTTTTCCTTTCTTTTGTCAGGACCCATCATGTCTGACAAACCAGATTTTGCAGAAATTGAAACATTTGACAAGACAAAGCTGAAGAAGACGGAAACCAGAGAGAAAAATCCATTGCCCACTAAAGAAAGTAAGTGTTTAAGAGGCTATTTGAGCTATGAACAGCAAGGACACAATCTGTATTGCAGTTAATATGCAAAATGAATACTAATCATAGGATTACAGGCTCAAACTCATCCCTGACGTGAACTGGGGATAATACTAAGACTTGTACTCTATGCCAGGCTTCCAAGGATACTAGTAGTTTTAACTGATGGTGTGTTTTGTCTGAAAAATCCTTTCTGATGGGATTGTTCTTTTTGCTAAAAGCAAGACCAGTTTTTCTGCTGGTTACAGGTAACGGGATCAAACTGTTTGCGATTACCATGCCACCAGCCTCTTTGGAGGCATGGATGTCCAGGGGAACCTTTGCACATCCCTGGCAGGGCAGGCAGCGTCCCCAGAAGGTGCCTGGGCTCTGAATTCAGCGTGTTATCAGGAGGATGAGCTGCTGCCCCCCCACTTGTAACTGCTGTCAGCCCTGGCCAGGAGAGCTCCAGGGACCTTCCCTGGGAATAAGGCAGCAAGGGAAACCCATCATCATCCTCATCTAACAGGCAGTCTTCCTTAGCTTCCTTCCAAGGTCTGCTCCTGTACACACACAGTGCACAGGCAGGCAGGTGAGGGTTGCGATTCACATTCAACTTGGGGTGCAAAAACACCATTTCTCTGTATTTGCACCAGACTTTGTGAGCAGTTTCCTTCAGAAGAGTCTCACTAACCGCTTTGGATGAGTCTGTGCTGATGGCCATGGAGACGTGCTGTCTCTCGACGTAAAATACCTGTTTTTTCCCTGTTTTATTATCACTACCAATGCTAAAACTGTAAATACAAGAGGATGTTTGCACATCATGAGCGGCACCCTGTTAGCTACACAGACATGGGAACAAGTTGACATTTCCAGGGTAGCCAAAGAAAGCAAGTGGGGACTTACCATCCCCTGGCTTTAAGAATGACCATAGAAATCAGTATCCTGCAGAATCTTTATAATGTTTATTGATTATATTTTTGTTTCCTCTGTTTTTTGGCAGCTATCGAACAGGAAAAGCAAAGCGAAAGTACAGCCTGAGCATGAAATTGAAGATGTGACTGCTGCTTCTTCAGTGGGGTTTTGGCTTCTGAGTTGGGTTGTTTTGTTTTGCTGTCCCTGTCCATCCCCCGTGTTGTGTCCCCCCCCACCACCACCCCCAGTGTTTGTTGCTCATTTATTTTAGCTAGTTTAATGTTCCCTGGGAAGAAGTTTGGTTTGTGTTTGTTGAACAAGATCCTATGTATTTGTATTCTTTAAACTGTAATTCCAAGTCCTGTATCAACTGCATTACTTGCCAAAAAAACAATTTGCATAAAATTTGTTTTCCCAAACCTCACAATAAACAGGTTTCTTCTGATCAGTTGTCTTTGAGCCTTGAAAAAACGGGGTTTACACTGCAACTCTTACTAGCATCCTTCTCACTTTGTTTTGCATTGCCACAGCATCTAGAGAGCACAAACTGCTTACAAATGCTGTGAAAAATTGGTGGTTGGGCTGAGAAAATAACTCAGATTAGCATCCCAGATGGGAGAAGGGCTGCAGCACCCTCTCCACAGATTTTTTTTCCTCACTTCAGCCTGCCAAGATCCACTCAACCTTAGGACAGCTGCAGCACACATAGCCTTTGGCCCATCTGATATCAAGCAATATAGGAATGCAGGAAGGAAAAAAAATTTATTATTGCACTAAATTTCTGGGATGAGAGACAGACCTTCAGCAGCACAGGGATGTAGGACACAAATCTTAAAAAAAAGCAAGGACTCCCTAAATCTTAATTTCTGGTGGTGCAACAACATCCCCACTGATGTGCAGAGGGCTTGGCAAAAACAGACTCTGGTACCAGCTCAGGGGACTCTCAATTACATGGTATCACATTATCTCTGGAATTAATTTGCAATCATATCAGAAAAACAAGTGCTTACTCTGGGAAGATAAACTGCTGTCCCTGGAGCTTCTGTTTGATCCTACTTGTGCTGTGAAACAGGAATAATTCTGCGCTTCAGCAGAGTAACTCTGGGTTTACACCTGCGTCAGGCGAGGCAGAAACTGTTCTACTGGCTTCAGGAAACAGAAACAAATGGTTGGGGTGGTTTACATAAGGGTTGCTCCACACTTGACATTTAACGTGAACAGTCAGAACTGCAATTAAACAGCAGCAGCACAGCCACAAAATGGGTGACCTTCAGTGACAAGAAAAAGTAAACAGATGTGGCCAAGAGACCAAGGGAAGCACAAGGCACGCAGGACAAGGGATTTCAGTCAGAGCTTCCCTAAAGCCAGCGGCACTCAAAGGGCCAAGGCTGCTGTTGCAATCACTGCTCAGCAGTTCAACATTGCTGCTGTTTTCTTTTCATGCCCAATTTTTTTTTTTTTTTTTTGCAAATTCTCCTTAGAAGACCTCATTCCCCTTGGCACCTGACCCTAAGGAGGTTTTTTAGTGTCTGCTGGATGTATTAACACTAATTACTTAAAGGGAAATTATTTAATGGGAAAGGTTGAGGAAGAAGGAAAATGATGCGATTTTCTTTGTGACTCACGCCCTCCCCTCACCCATGCGTGGCACTGGGGTCAAAGAGCATTTGACATTATTTAAATATCTACTTTGGTGATGGTTCCTTCACGGAGAGAGCATTCAGAGCCAGCACTTAGAGCAACAACACCTGCTGGAAACTCGTACAGCTGACACCATCCAGCCAGACCACCCATCGCTCCCCAGGATAACTTCTAAGCACCGTATTCCACAGACCAGGCTTTCTCCTTGCGTTTGCCAGGAGACAGCACTTTGTTCCACGTGACCATCTCCCTCCTTCTCTGCCAGTTCAGAGCATCTGCCAGCTCACCCGGCACAGTAAGCTGGAAATCACCAAAAAGCGATCAGGCACCACTGAGCCCATGGCTGGTGTCTGTGCCCCAGGTTCTTCCAGAAACTCCAGGTCTGGGCTGTGCCCTTGAGCCTGCTCTTTGCAGGAGGAAGGGAGGGAACCAGAGCAAGAAATTCTCCTCTTGTGTTTGCACAGATAAAAAGGATGAGCAGCGTGGCTCTAAGGAGCGATGGGAGAGATCCAAGCAGTTCTAGAAACATCGAGCTTGTCCTGGTACCACTGCAGGGCTCACTCTGCCCCCATGAAACCTCCTCCCAATTTAGCTGTTTGCATTTCAAGCCTAACACCGTAAACCCAAAGGCTCAGCGCTTTTATTCATGTCTCGCCCCACTGAAAACTCTACGCAGGCAAGAAAAACTTTAGCCCAGTTCCACAGCCCTGGATCCAACTCCAAAAGCTGCTGAGCAAAGCACATAGCAGCTACACACCAGGAAAACCCTCAGGATCTGGCCCAGATCTTCCCACCCATCCGCCACCTGCCCCAGGTGGGACATGGCTGCACGCAGGGCTCAGAGACTGGTTTTCACCATTAGCAGTTGAGAGAGGCTTAAAGACACGCAGTTGCAGCACCCCGATTTGAGAAGCATCCCTCTCTGCTGCTTTGTGAAACCACTTGATCACGAGATTAAAATTTGCAAAGAGCAGGGCCAGGTCTGGCTCCCTGTTATCTGAACCAAAGAGCGTCACAGCCCTTATCTGGGGGCAAGCTGGGGACACCCACCAGGATGCTGCTCATCACTTAAGGCCAAAACAGCAAATTTTCATCATTCCAGTCACGATGCTAAGGAACCATTTGTTCCTGGTGTTGGAAGGGAGCTACAAGCCAAACCAAACACCTTGCCCACACCTAGGACCCACCTTCTGGGTATTAACCCACTCCTGACCTTCATTCCCGGGAAGAGCGATCTCCAGCACTGGGGCTCCCCAACAGCCACCCACTCTGGGAGCCAGGGTCCTTTCCCAGCTGGTGGGCAGCTGAGCTGCAAACAGCTTCATCAGCCAACTCAACCACCTCCAGGTGGGAAACTTAAATAGTTTTGCCAATTAGCAACAGCCCTTTGCTATTTGGATCCTTTACATAACGAGACGTTACCTTGCAGCTCCTCCAGAGGAAAGACACATCCATGTAATCCAGTTACACCAAAAAAAAAATCATTACATGCAGATAAACACCCACTTTCTTGGCATCACTGTGAAGCCAGCCTTGTCCCCTGCATCCCGGGGACAGAGCCAGCCCTCTCGGGGTCCTGGCCGAGTCCAGCTGCCCCCGAGTCACCTCTCATTGCTCGGTGTGGTCACAGCGAGCCCTGGCTGAGCAGAGGAAATGTGTGTTCCTGCCATTATTACACAGAAGTTAGTTGATTTAGTAAATCGTGTTAAGCAGGAGTTGGATAACAGTGAAAACCAGGGGCTTTGATCCTACTGTCCTAAAAAAGAGGGACACGGGTGTGTTGCATCTCAGTTGGCATCCAGCTAAAACTCCCTCGAGACCCTGCTGATCCCAGCTCCAAAATCACAGACTCTCAAAGCACATGTGGGTTTTTTTTTTTTTTCCAANTTTCTTGGCATCACTGTGAAGCCAACCTTGCCCCCTGCATCCCAGGGACAGAGCCAGCCCTCTTGGGGTCCTGGCCAACTCCACCTGCCCCCAAGTCACCTCTCATTGCTCAGTGTGGTCACAGCGAGACCTGGCTGAGCAGAGGAAATGTGTGTTCCTGCCATTATTACACAGAAGTTAGTTGATTTAGTAAATTGTGTTAGGCAGGAGATGGATAACAGTGAAAACCAGGGGCTTTGATCCTACTGTCCTAAAAAAGAGGGACACGGGTGTGTTGCATCTCAGTTGGAGTCCAGATAAGACTCCCTCGAGACCCTGCTGATCCCAGCTCCAAAATCACAGACTCTCAAAGCACATGTGGGTTGGTTTTTTTTTCCAAATAAGTCTGGGGGCTCTCTCTTATGTAGATCATCAGCCCCTGAGGCTGCTGAGGCATCTCACAGCCAGCCTTCAGGCCCAGCTCTCAGTGAGGAGGACAGTCAGGTTCAGCAGAGTGGCTGGTTCACCACCACCGAAGCTGAGATGCCCACACACGGCCAAGGCTGGGGAGGTCTCAGCTTTGGGGACACACCTTTGGGTGTTTGCTCTGCCATCAGCCGTGCTCCGTACACAGCAGAGCCCTCTCCTGCTAAGAGAAGAACGGGGAAAGAAACAACCACAGAGTCACAGACTGGTTTGGGGTGGAAGGGACCTTAAAGACCATCCAGTCCCACCCCCTGCCATGGGCAGGGACACCTCCCACTAGCCCAGGTTGCCCAAAGCCTCATCCAGCCTGGCCTTGAACCCCTCCAGGGATGGGGCATCCACAGCTTCTCTGGGCAACCTGGGCCACTGCCTCACCACCCTCACTGTAAATAATTTCTTCCTAACATCTCACTCTGCCCTCTTCCAGTTTAAACAAGGGGGAGATGTGAGGGACCGGGGGGTCTGAGCTGCAGCCACACGGGCAGGAGGAGGCTGGGGGCACAGCCAGGGGTGCCCATGGCAGCAGAAACTCGGCAGCAGCAGCCAAGGTGGGTCTCCTGCCTCCGCCCAGGTCACCCCTCGTTTTTCCAAAAACACAGGGTGAAGACAAGAGCCTTTTTTAAAGCACTGACCTGCTGCTGCCGAGCTGGGGGAGCCTCCCACGCCTCACGCGGGCAAACAAAGCCACTGTGTCCTCCCAGAGTCTGGGCCACCAGCCCCGCGGGTCCGTGTGTCCCCAGCCAGCTCTGGCCGTCCCAACCCGATCCCGGGCACCGAGACGTGTCCCGGCAGCTAGACCCGCTCTGCCTTGAGCGTGCAGCACGGCACAGGGACGGCTGGGGCTGAGCCAGCGGACGTGGGAGTGGGTGCGTGCGTGCGGGGGGGGTGTTTCTGCAGCTCCAACCCAACGCCGCTCACACTGACAGCGGGGTAACGCTCGTTCCGTCTTCTGCAGCGGGTGTCTGTGCCGGGAAAGACGGCTCCGTGTGTTTTCCATCTTGTCAGAAGAGCTGGTGCGGGAAGGAACAGTTGCTGGGGACGGTTCGCGCACATCTTGTGCGCTGTGCTGACAACGGCTCTTGACAACTCCTACCATCCCTGCAGAGCTCCCAGCGCTTCGCTTCCTGGCTGGGCTCCAGAACTCATCCGATCGATGGGGAATCAGGAGAAAAAGAGGAGGGGGGAGGAAAAGGGGGTTTCTACCCCATGTGGCCAGAGACACATGAAAATGGGGTCTTTCAGGGCTCCAGCAGTAGGCATTGAATTAAAAGAATGAGATTTTTTTTTTAAATGAAACAACAATCTCAGGAATTTGAAAGCTGGTCTCATGAATTTAGAGACCAACTCAGTATCAAAATTTTTGGATTTGGCAAAGTTGCAACAAGCAGAGAGGGAAAAAAAAAAGTGTGACTCCAAGTGGGTGTTTTCAAACAGCATCTTGTTTGGGGAAAATAATCCCTCTTGGTCTGTTTTGTTTTTCTCGTGATGTTAGAAATAATCCTCCTCCTCAGAGGGAAGAATTGGGTTTTTCTTTTTCTGTCACGCCGTGGGAGCTACCCCAGGTCACGCCTGACCATGGCTGGTCCCCTGGTCCTCGCTAGCACCAGAGTCACCACCTCGAAGTGTTACAGAAACACGTGTGGGTCCTATATCACAGGTTTCTTTTAGCAATGAAGAAATCAGCCGTGAGATGCTCTGGGTGAAGGCTCACCCACCCGGGGCAGAGCCCAAGGGATGGAGGCAGCAGGGATGCCCCTGGGGCAGCAGAATTGCTCCAGGGAGAAAGAGCAATAGCTAATTGTGCTGTAATAGCTCCATAATGGCTTTATAAGAGATCCAGCCTCCCCACCGCTGCTCCTGACTTCTGCCATTTTATTTCTGTCCTGTCCAGGCTCCAGCCATCAGCCCCCATGCATCAGCTCCGGCACGGACCTCACCTGGTACTGGCAAGACTGGCAAGGAGTGGGGGCATTGGAAGGGAGGAAGCGTCAAACAGCTTTTGTGCCAGCTGCAGTTCGCCCATTTTGCTGATGTCCCCAGTAACACTAATGGCTTCGGTGGCATTAATCCAGGTTGGGAAGGGGTCAGCTAAAATGACATTAGCCTGGGCATGGGAAGGCTGTGGGTGCCACTGGAGAATTGCTCTTGCCCACCCAACTCTCCCTACATCTTTGTTACATAGCAAAAGGAGGTGTTTGCTCTACCAAGGGATTCAGAGCAGGGAAAACCTGGAAGAAACTTCTCCCAGTGTGTGCGAGTGGGGATTTACTGTGACTGCCCAGTAAACACAGGTGTGCCCAGACATCCCCCATTCACAGGGCAGCCCCAGAGCAGCACAGTATGGCACGGCACTGCACGGCACAGCACGGTGGTCCCTCCCAGGGGTGTGCCATCCCGCTTGGGTCCACGCTGGCATCACCTCTTCTAGAGTACCCAGACAAAAATCATCACTGTCCTGTTTTAACACACCTCTGGCACTATTTTATTGTCCCGATGCTTTAACATCCCAAGCACAATGCGCACAGCTGGGGCTCCAGTTCAGTTGTTATTTCTCTTTTAATGTGTTTCAAAAATACCCAGGGAATTGGAAACGTCGGGATACCAGCGTGGCTGTATCGGCCACAGGAGTCTGCCTCCCTGTTCACAAAATATAATTGAAGATTATTTCAAATGGGAGCTGCCTCGACGTGAGCATTGGCTCCTCATGGCACCGACCCCAGCTTCATTTATTTCTGAGCAGTTCAAAGGACTAATAAAGCTTTAACTTATCTGCTTTTATAAACTCTGTGTCTGAAGCATTCGGTGATGCACAGCTAAGGAGGAGGTAGAAGAGCTGAACCTAAAATAGCATTTGGTCTTCAGAATGGGCAGAAAAATATAAATCCCAGAGCCACGCTCGCATGGCAAGGATGCCACTGCTGCCTGTAATGCCGTGGTAAATGCACTGACCAGCAACGCCGGTGGGTGACTTTGGTCTCACCGAGTCCCTGGAGAGGGGTCCTGCTTCAGGGGATGGTGCCACACTCAGACCCCTCGGAAAGGCGCTTTATTGAGCCTTGAGATTCACCCTCTGGGCACTGCTGACTCCTGCATAAGCCAGCTAGGACCTGGAACACCAGCAGGAGCAGGGCCGGGTGTCCCTGCAGACACTCGGTGCCTCCAGCCGGACCCACCAGTGCTCAGGACCGGCAGCACCCACCTTTCCCCGTGGAATTTTTTAAAATCAGTACAGCTTGTAAAACCCAGGGATGGGCCAACCTGAGCGACAAGCATCAGAACAGCAGGATCGCTGGGCAGCTTCTGTCCCAGCTGCTGCTGGAGCTACTGGGATGGGAGGGGACTTGGCAAAGCCTGTCCCATCCAGACGGTCCACAGGCCACCCAAGTGCCAGCTGTGCCCCAGCCTTGCTCTGCCACTGCCCGCGAGTGGGTGCCAGGATGGGCTGGGATGGGTGTGCGGTGCGGGGACATCCCACAGGGGGGAGCCTTGTCACCAGCCTGCAGGGGACAGTGCTGGGGGACACTGCCCAGGGCATCCCCACCAGCCACAGCATCCCCTGCTCGTGCTATGCTGCATTGGCATGTTTGACCCCAGCACTGCAAATTTTCCTCCATTTCCATCCTCTCTGAAGTAACGGATGCAAAACGTGCTGTTCCCATCCTCCAGGAGACTGGGCAAAGCTCTGTCCAGAACAACCACCGTTCAGGTTTTCAGAGTTGATCTGGGATTTATGGAGGGAATATGATGAAGGAAATCTGTTTTTAATGGGTGTCACTGGGAAAAATTCATCCCACGGAAGGTCCTAACAGGTCTCTGTGCCTGGAGGATGCTGACAAGCCAGACCCATGAGCTGGATCCCTGCCTAACACATTCCCATCAGGTCAGCTTTAAGCCAAACAGTAAAGGTCTAAAACTGGTTTAGTAAAGCCACCAACCTCACCACGAGTCGTCACCTCACTCTGAACTCAGGTAACACTGGAGGTGTCTCCTCCCACCTCAAATACCAATAAATGCATGGAACCGCCTTCATCTGCAGACTGATTAAATGTGCATATGAACATGGCATCAATGCCCTGCTCCATTAAGAAATGGAAATCCACAGCTCGATGCCTGCGAAAAAACAGGCAGGGCAAGAAGAGCTTCCCCGGGGGGAGAAGAGCAAAGTGCCGGAGCACCGCGAGGGAGCGAGCCCCCAGCAGCACGGGTTCCCCCCCGCCTCCTGGGGCAAGGCAGGTGCCAGAAGCAAATTTTCTTCTCAGCTTGTTTTTCCCAGTGAAAGTTGCTCTTTTGCCCAGGATACCCCAGAGGAAGCCTCAGCTTTGTGTGCTCAAAGTCACCCCTGTCTAAAGAAATAAAAATGAGTTTTAAGAACATTTTTGTAGCTCAGATCACTGTTTTTCTTCTGCAAGTCCCAAACTCTCCCACACTCAGTGTGGCAGACACAGCCAGCACCAACACACACATCCTCTAGCTCAGAAATTAAGATCTTCGATCTTAATCTGTTCCCCATGACCCAAAGTGGATGGGGGACAGGAGGGGTGACAGAGCCACAGCCCCCAGGGGACAGTGGGAGGAACCACGCTGGGAAAGGCTGGGGAGCCCCGCATGAGCCAGGTTGTAATCAGTTAATTTAACTGAGTTTGGCCCGGGAATGATTAAGAAGGAGGTGATAATTTTCTTCCATATCAAGTGCCCAATCTCTTCCTGGGCAGGCTTTTATCTGCCGAGGTGCCACATCGCCAGGACAGAGATCTGTCCCCTCATGCAGATGCCCAGGCAGTAACCTCGCTGCTGCACTAACACCGTTTTGCATGACACTTCCTTTAAAGAAGGGGAGAAAAACAAAACACTTGGCCCTACTTTATAACGCCGGAGTGTAAACAGCCCTGTAGGCTTCGAAGGACACACCTCAAGTGGGCAGGTGAGGTGAGGCTGATCAGGTCACAGAGCTGCAGCTCCAGGGCCAACCGGGCAGCTGAGTCCTCTGGAGAGTCACTGAGATCTGGAGGTTGATCTAAACCTGGGGCTTTTACTCTGCCCCATTTTTCGGGACAGCTCAGGAGGCAGCAGGACCAAGCTCAGACATGTCATTGCCCAAAAGTAGCTTTGCATCATTGTTGGATGCTGTGGAGACAGAGGTGTGGAGGATGCCCCATCCCTGGAGGGGTTCAAGGCCAGGCTGGATGAGGCTTTGAGCAACCTGGGCTGGTGGGAGGTGTCCCTGCCCATGGCAGGGGGTTGGAATTAGATGATCTTTAGTGTCCCTTCCACCCCAAACCATTCTGTGACTCTATGATTTAGGAAGCTCAGCCAGGAAGGACAAACAGCCCTTTTCCAGGGGTAGATGCTCAGTGAGGAAAAGTCTTGCTCAGCTGGAAGGGCCAGGACAGTTTGAGATGTGACCCCCCCCACCCCCAAACGCAGAGGGGACACCGCTGCCCGTGCCTCCACGGAGGGACGTGCTGGAGCTTTATCAAGACATTTGCCTCTGCAGGCTCATCTGCTCATTGCCCCCATGCTGGGAGCTGCCTTTGGGAGTCTGGAAACGGGTGAGGACAGGGAGCCAGGGGCTTAGGAGGGGATGGGGAAGTCACTGGGGTGAGAAGATAGTGGAAACAACCCGTGCAAAACCAGGGGGAAGAAATGCCCTTTATCTGCTTGCAAGTGAAACAGCCACCTTCTTCCCGTGAGCAATGTCCCAGCTCCTGGGCTGAGGTTGGTGTCTGCAGCACCCACAGCCCCCCCCAGACAGCCCGGCCAGGGCTTGCAGCCCTCCCAGCTCGCCGTGTGAGGGACAAATCAACCCCCAAGCCATGGGCTCACAACAAATTAAATCTCCCCCAGGCCCCTTGCGGATGGGGGGGGGAAAAAAAAATGTTTTCCTCCCTCATTTGCTCTTTCTTCTCTTTTCTGGCCCAAACCCAGCGTCCTGTGCACACCAGCCCAAGAACTCTGTGATGTCCTGGGGCCATTTCTACCACCCCCATTCATGCTCTGTCCAAATCACACTTGTGGCTGGAAAAAATCAGAATTTGGTTCCAAACACCAATTTTTTGCTTCCTAAAACCAAAAGACATAAAGCCCAAAGAGTGCAACCTGGAGCCTCCTGTGGTCCTGATTTTGGCATCCTGGTGGTCCCGTGTTCTGTTCCAGGAGGTGTTTCCTTTGGTAGCAGAACCTCTTACCTCGGGCTCGCCCGCTCCTGGCCTCTCTGATGGAGCTCACTCCTTGTCCCATCACACTGCACGTGAGGCTGTGCTGGGAATCAGGGTTAAAAGACAGACAAACCAGTTGCATTGGTACAACTGGGGGTGAGGGGTGGGTCAGGAGACAGGAACTCCTTGAGATAATTTTGTCACTAAGAAGGCAAACCTCAGCCATCACGGTTGGACGTTTTAACCTTGTTTTCAGTGAACATTGGGCCACTTGTATGTGCCAAAATAGGAACGAAGAGGATTGAGCCCATGGGATGGCATAAAACCTGATTGCAGTTTCACTTCCATCCTCGATTACCATTCATTAATCAAAACATATTAATCATGCAGGCAAAACCCCCAGCAGTGAGGCTGGGTCCAGGGCTGGGGTCCTGCTGGGACGCATAGCAGCCCGCGGGGGACCGTGCAGCAGGCAGAGCAACGGGACCTATTTCCCCCAATCCAGGAAAGTTGGGAAGACTTAAAAAAATAATAATAATTTCTGCATAGAGCCGAGCATGCAGGAGCATTGCCCTGTGGCTGCAGCCCTCCGTGGTGGAGTATTTTGAAGTAAATCTTCGCTGAGCAGCTGGCTGGGCACACACCAAGGACACGGCATCACCTGGGGGGGCTCGGGCGGGTTCCCAGGGTGAGCAGCGGGGGGGAGAACCATAAAACATCCTCTGCCTCGCCAGCGAGGGGGTGGCTTCTAATGACCCAGGTGGGTTTCTATTGTAACGAAGGCAGCAATGCAGGATTTGACGCCAGGGCTCTGAATGTGTCACCTGCCCAGGACAATTTAGCAACCGCTCTGGGCTTTATTTTCCTGTTGTCCACAGCCATGGGGCTCGCTGCCCCGAAAGCCCGTCCCTGCAGGACCTGCCACCTGGCTGAGTGTGTGGCACTTGTATAAACTGATTTATCTCATCTGCCTTCTCTTACAGCCCGTATTCGGATGTGAAGAGGGTTTTATGGGTGCATAGGGCTGTATATACTATTACTATCTCATGACTTTAACCAAAATACTTTTTTCCCATGAAAAGCACTTGTTTGGGCACGTAGCAAGAAAACAAACAATAAAGCATCAGCATCTTACCAGTAAAGCCACGGGGCTCCAGCTGACACGCAGGATACCTCTTCCCAAGCAGCCTGCCCTGCAACAGCGCCTGGAGCCAAGGCAGATCCCGTGGTGCCATCACGGACAGCTGACAGCTCGCTTTGAGGTCCCAGGCTGCCCAGAACAACTGACAGTTTTCTGCATAACCAGGCAAATCAAACAGAATTTTTCTTTCAGGTTGTTTTTTTTTTTCCCCCATCCAAGACCAAACCCAAAGCTAATTTGTAGGCAGTGTGAAAGACAAAGAGAAACTCCTTCAGCATCATTTCACAGNCCCCCCCACCCCCAAACGCAGAGGGGACACCGCTGCCCGTGCCTCCACGGAGGGACGTGCTGGAGCTTTATCAAGACATTTGCCTCTGCAGGCTCATCTGCTCATTGCCCCCATGCTGGGAGCTGCCTTTGGGAGTCTGGAAACGGGTGAGGACAGGGAGCCAGGGGCTTAGGAGGGGATGGGGAAGTCACTGGGGTGAGAAGATAGTGGAAACAACCCGTGCAAAACCAGGGGGAAGAAATGCCCTTTATCTGCTTGCAAGTGAAACAGCCACCTTCTTCCCGTGAGCAATGTCCCAGCTCCTGGGCTGAGGTTGGTGTCTGCAGCACCCACAGCCCCCCCCAGACAGCCCGGCCAGGGCTTGCAGCCCTCCCAGCTCGCCGTGCTCACCTGTCTCATTCCTGAGAGCCATGGGCTCACAACAAATTAAATCTCCCCCAGGCCCCTTGCGGATGGGGGGGGGAAAAAAAAATGTTTTCCTCCCTCATTTGCTCTTTCTTCTCTTTTCTGGCCCAAACCCAGCGTCCTGTGCACACCAGCCCAAGAACTCTGTGATGTCCTGGGGCCATTTCTACCACCCCCATTCATGCTCTGTCCAAATCACACTTGTGGCTGGAAAAAATCAGAATTTGGTTCCAAACACCAATTTTTTGCTTCCTAAAACCAAAAGACATAAAGCCCAAAGAGTGCAACCTGGAGCCTCCTGTGGTCCTGATTTTGGCATCCTGGTGGTCCCGTGTTCTGTTCCAGGAGGTGTTTCCTTTGGTAGCAGAACCTCTTACCTCGGGCTCGCCCG
>VZTO01020784.1:3308-17452 GCA_013400615.1 Syrrhaptes paradoxus
TGTCCCAATGAGTCAAAAATTTGGAAGAATGGACTTGCACCTATAAGACTGACTACAATGGAGTACAAGACCACTAATTCCTATCTTTAGGAAATTTCCTGAGTGCCTTCTGGTGAGACATAAAATCTCTGACATCCCACATGCAAACGGGGGAAACACCATAGTCTTCTCTGTCCAGGCTCCCTGTTTAATTGTAATAAAAAAGTTTTACTCAGGCTTCCAGCTGAAAATAGGACAACTTTTAGAGAAAGTCTCCTAGAATCTCAAAGTAAAGCAATTATGACAGAAAGAATTAACACACTCATGAAATTCACTGCAGGACGACAAATGGGCAAGAGGAATTATCATACAAAGGCAAACCATAAACTAAGCCTAAAAACATTACTTCAGTATTCTAACACTTAAAAAAGATAAAATTCCCATCAAACAAATCCATCTTCCTCCTAACAGCCACTCAAACTACATTCTCAGAACAAAGCGGGGGAGAGAGAGGCAGATTTTTTGGTTTTTAATATGTCGGAGGCTCTATTAACTTCCATCTATACTTAAATTTAATTCCAAACTAGACCTAGTGACTTAAAGCAGCAGAAATCAAGCCATCAACTGCACAGACCTTTAAAATACAAATCTGAGACGTATGGATGAAGAGCAGTTACATGAGTGATAAAAAGTTGAAGACACTTCTACGATGACGCCTCACAATTTTCACTTGGTACAGACCTCGCTTATTAACTTAGTAAAGGTCAATAAGCCAAAGAAGACTTTTTAAATAGCTCTAAACTGAAACCTTGGGTTTACAAATATCCTCTAAACCAGTGAAACTAATGAGCTTGTCTCTACCCTCCACACTGAATTAAAGATTGTCTTACTTCATTGTGTCAAAATTTACTGTAATCATACTACACAAAGATAAAAATGTGGATAACCGTTAAGAACCATATCTACAAAAAACAATACGAATAAGTTCAAACCAGATATTCAGGTGACGCTTCAAGGAACAGCGTAAGAACCAAATGAGACAGAAGATTTGAGATACTCAACAGCCATGTTTGAATCTGAAATAGTTAAGAGACCTGGAGTATAAAGTTTATGATAAAATCCAAAATTTTAATTGTTTAATCTGGATACTAGATAGCCTCAAGAGCCTTCAGTGAAAAAATTCTCACAATCTCTTTACGCGCTGTATTAAAAAGCACTTCAGCTTTAATCATCCTCTTGAATTCATGAAATATCTTCTTGTACTTGGAAAGGGAGATTACAGACCCTTACAGGTCAGATGATGCCTTTCTTTCAGATTCCCTCTCTATATCAGCCTTTCTGAGGTAAACAGCTTTTCAATTTTCAACCATGCAGTAATTCTGCCTCACATGTGTCCTGAGTCACTAACTGCCCTCTTTGAGTTCTCTAAACATGCATGAGCTGCTCACTGTGCCTTATAATATAATTTCTGTACAGGTGAGGAACTTTGCTGCCTATAGTTAAGCTTCTATATCTCTTCTCCATTACGACTCCATTCTCAGAATCTACAGCTACCAAATCTGCCCATCTATTCTAAATCCTGTAGAGGGAAGAATGCATTATGTGTGGAGGACTTAGCCCAAGTGATTCCAGAACAAAAACCATGACAGCTACAACCTTGCTCATATTAAAATGTGTTTTAGTATCAATCCATGATCAGAATGCATACGAAATACAACCTAACACACTTATATTCCTTTCCAGAAAAATACCACCTCACTCAGTGCACCAGGGCATATGGCATTCAGTAAACAAACAGAAAAGTTTCTGTTTGTTTTAGGACCAATGGTCAGCCTGAGCCTTTATTTATCACACACATTGAAAGATTTCCATTGACTATGGATTTTCTCACTTTTCCCTGCAAGCATTTCTCTATAGCATTTCAGTGCAGCACAAACATCAATTAATTTAACAACTCTTCTAAGCAGTACACTCAGATCCCAAAATCCCAAATCAGGCCTTCATAACATAAGGAACAAACAGCTAACAGCCACCTGTGAATTCCTGCTGAAGTGATCTGCCTAGCAGTTCACATGAACTCTGCAGCGGAGGACAGAAAGGTCAATCCAACCTTTCACAACAAAACTCCCCTGTCAACACCTCAGCCATCCTTTCTGTAATGCCTCTACCTGCTCATGTGTTGTACACTCCCAAACACAGAGCAGTGGGCTGACATAAAAAACCCTCCTGTTCACCCCAAAAAAATCAGGGGTGGTATGGAGTACATAATACACAGTTGTGTAGTCACACAATGCAGATACTCAAGGTTGAATTAGTGCCAGCTGTGCAACCAAATTCTGGCACATCCCAGCTCCCGAGTGCTGTTCTTCAAATCTGCTGCTGTGTTCAGCAGCTTCTTGAATGAAGTAAGCCTTCTTGTATTAGCCCGTACTCCGTTCTTGTATTTCTTAACAGTAACTGAGGTAACAACAATAAAGACACAAGGATGAACAGCAACACCCACAACTCTTCCTCAAATGTTATCAGTAATGTAAACATGCAAAGGTATTTGAAAAGCTTTCCTGTTATTACTTAACATGTACAAATTTTATTTGTCCAGTACTGCTCAAGCAACTTGCAACGCTCTCTAAACTTCCCCTGAATCCCTTCTACTCACCACTAGTTCAGACAAACATTTGGAATTAAGAGTTATTTCACCATTGCCTTCTCTCTTCACCCCCACCAAATAATATTGGAACACAGCTTTGATACTTTCAGTTTTTCTGCTTAAGATGCTATCAACCTTTCAACACCAATCACTTAAATCTAATAATTTTTTCCTGTTTGCCAGAGAACATTTGATCCATGGCACTACTTCTTATCACAGACCTCAGAGAAAAATGGACTCTCTTTACATATTTTTTGGAGGACCTCATTCACAGAGTCTGCAGGAGCAGCAGCATATTGCTTCGCACACAGTATGTTTCCTAAAAACCATCAAAGCCAGAAACCTAGCTTCCTCAAAACAAGTAAGTAGCATGCCAGTTAAAATATCACTGGTGTGTCCAGCTCTTTTTATTATTAAATGATGATTCAGTTTCTTACTGAAAGCAAACAACAGTTTAATAATAAAGCAAAATACTGTGTTCCAATATCTCTAATCACATTTGCAACTGTTTATGTTTTAACATTAGCATCCTGTGTCCTAAACATAGCTCTTGCTATTCCATATTTGGAGAAGACATAAGCAAAGTACTAAAATGCATCAGAAGACAGCAAAGTATAACTGGTCTCACAGGTGAATGTTTTATTAGCAAACACAATACCTCACCAACACAGTATCTTGAGTACTTTGCATGATAAATCTGTAGTCTTGCTACCTTAACTAAGAGCTCTACATGCAAAAATAGATTCATTTAGTGGCAATTCTGTAACTGATACTACACGAAATATTAAAAGTTAACGCATCAACTACTGAGTGTTATTTGTCTTGACAGAAGTTTGTAGTACCCTTCTGCAGCTCAAGTATGAAACAGCTATTGTATAATTACGAGGAGCAGAAATTACTCTTGCATTTAATGTATCCATAACAAAGTTTTTGAAAAAAGTTTTATTTATCCATTTATTTTGTACAGTGATCATACAAAAAATGCCATCAGCCCAGACTCTCAATTCATTGTACAGCTAGAAGACTGAAGCTAGCATTACCCTTACATTAGTTGTTTTCAAGTGGTTGGTATATACTCAAGCTTAACTCTAGGATTTCTTGAATTCTGAACACCAGGTTCCATGTATTTCTTTTAAAGATGTACTTATTACCCTTTTATTACAAATAAGCACTTTATTTAAAGATCTCTATGCAAGACATTTACATATACACACACAAAAGAGGAGCAGAAACTCCAGCTCCCTCAAATACAAGGAGCTTGAAGCCAGCAGAGAACATTTGGAAACTCCACATGGTCCTGACAGTCACTGCTCTCCCTTCCTAGCTTTGTTACCACAATCCATTCACAACTTTACTTCACATGGGACTAGGATTAACTGCAGAGCTTTGCTGATTCATAAGAAGTGCTGACAAATGCACACCATCAAAAACAACCAGCACTTGCATTACTGCTAGCTCTCTGAAGCTCAAAGAATACATCCCTTAGTGAAAGAAAAAAAAAAAAAAAAAAGAAACAAAGTATGGAACTGGGGCTAGGACTGGGGTGCAGAGTGTGAGAGACAAAGAAGCAAATGGTGCAGGCGGTGTGGCACTGGGAGCTCCCTGGAGCTACCAGGTGTAAGGAACCTAAAGCCAGGCCATTATATGACCAGTAATGATGCAGCAACCTACTTTCACAAAAGAAATAGCAAAAAACTGTCTTCTAATGCTTTTCCTGCTAACAGTGATTCCATTTTTCTGCTGTGCTGCGTGATATCTATTGCCATACCAGAGAATCACTGCCAGATGGGTGTCCACAGAAGGAAAACTTGTAATATGCAAAATACCTTCAGGTATCTAGAGTGTACAAAAATTACCTACCTGCTCCTTGCAGGCTGCCAAATATTACACCACCACATACTCCTCAACAGAAGGGCTAACTCAGAGAAACACAGCATTTCACTCCTATGAAGGAAACAACATAAAATCCAAGACCAGGAGACGACCTCATGTTGCGTTCTAGAAAACCAAAGGCAGAGAATAGCTAGTCTCTTAACACCAAATCACAGAACAAAAATGTTTTTGAAAAATTAGAAGCGACTAGCAAGAGGTAAACACTAACAGTTACTCTTGGCAGTATTACCAACAAAGCCTATTAAGCACTGAATGAACATTTCAAGAAAGAACAACAACATTCAAGTTCTAGTTGTGCCCACATTCCTGAATTCAGTAGAAATACCAGCCAGAGCTCATATGTGAAATGAGAGCACAATGGAAAGGCAGGCTGGGGTCAGACTTTTTCTGAAGGATAGCAATTTTTTTTTTTAAATCAACAGATTGTACTTTATGAATTATTACACATAAGAAAACAGTCAAGAAACCCCAATGGAAAGTACGCTTGAATCTTCATCACATGCTTCATGCCCTATTTAAAGTCCCAAGACTTTGGAATTCCAACTTCTCCAGCATTTACCCTTCCAGAGACATCCTTTCCCATCATAAAACTGGTACAGCATCCAGATTTTGCCAGGAGCGATCAATAAATCTTGTTTTAACTTAGAGGATGGGCTATTTTCAAGGAAATGAACATAAAATGTATCATTCATTAAACATGATTAAAGCTTGCTTTTTCCCTATACCATATTCTTCTGAGACTAGTCACACTGGATCAAAAACTGTCAACTGTGAATGACACCACACAGATCTGAAACAAGAATTACTTTTTTAGAATATTTAATTTCTAAGCATTTCAGTATTTCAAACAAAATTAAGTCTCATAACCTCTTTTCCATGAAGTTGGAAAAGCACACCTCCCATATTGAGTTATTCTAACCCTATAAGTAAAGTTGACTAAACCAAAGTATCTGAAGTGTGAAGTAAGAGAAGAATCACTGAAAAAAAAAAGAGACAGGCTAGATTTTTAATAAAAAAGAATCACAATGAAAATCCACCATATGTACCATTGTCCAGCGCCAAGGTACCAACCAGAAGCCAGCATTAGCCACAAATATTGAATTCTCCTACAACATTTCTGTCAAAATATTTTAAGATCAGACAAAACAAAGAAATGAGAAATTAGATAAGACAGAGAAAATGGAGACAGGTGCTGAATGAAGTTCCTAACATGGCAGAAAGTTATCCTTTCAGGTGACAAACGTTGGGTTTACAGATTATTTTAATTCTAGTCCAAGCACCTCACCCGCTAGTAAGAATGGACAGAAAAATCAAGCGACTTTCTCTCCTGTTTTCACACTCCTATCTTCCCCCTGTTAGGTTCCAACCCTCTCTCCATCCTGCTCCTTTTGAGTAGTTCTGAACTACCCACTGAACCCACCCGCGGCAGTAAACACAGTGGGACCAGGGCACACACACACACAACACGTTTCTCTCTCTGATGGCCCCTCTTAGCGCCCCAAAACATGTCACTAAATCAGCACCAGTTTCCTCTGCCACAAGACAAAACAGAAAAAAAACAGGCAGCTCGCAGGGCTACCAGCACACAACCTACCCCTCGGCGGGACCACGCAGGCTGCCCGCACACCTTCTCGCTGAGGCTGCGGGCCGGGGACCGGCTCCCTTTCGCGCCCGCCGGGCGCGACTCCCGACACCAAGCAGGGCCCCGCTCCCAGCCCGCTCCCCCGGGGTGCCAGGCCGCCCTCCCGGCGCGGTCCCTGCCGCACCCGCCCCCCTGGGGCGCACGGGGNACCCTGCCGAGTCCGGTGGGGGCCGGGGACGCCCCGCACGCCCGGCCGGCCCGGCCCCACCTCCCTCGGCCCGTCCTTCAGGCGGAGGAGCGGGAGCAGGCCCCGGCCGCGCGCTGGGATGGGCGGCGAGAGAAACGGCCGGGCCCGCCGGAGGCCGCACGGAGAGACGGGCCGTAGCGGCCGCCTCACCTCCCATGACACTGCAGAGCGGGGCCCGGCCGCCGCCCTCCACCGCCGAGGCCTCCTTCCGCCGCTGGCTCGGCGGGCCCCCCTCCCGGCGGCGGCGGCGCCGCCATGATGATCCGCCCGAGAGGGCGCCGCGCCAGGCCCCAACACCGGGCCGGGCCCCGGGACGCGCCCCCACCGCCGCGGCCTACAGCCCCGCACCGCTCACCTTCATGTCGGGACATCCTAGTCCAGAGGCGGCGGCCCAGGCCCGTCTCGGGGCTCCCCCGGGCTGCTCGGGCGCCGCTGCGGCCTCGCCCCCAGCCGCCGCACGCACGGAGCCGCGGTGCGAGAGGAGAGGGGCCGGGGGCAAGGCCGGGAGGGGGGCAAAAATACAAGAGGCGGCGAGGAGCCGGCCTCCCTCCTCCTCCTCCCTCGCTCGCCCTGCGGGGGGCGGATCCGACGGCAGCAGCTTCCCGGGCGCCGTGACACGGTGACTCTGGGCCCCGCCGGCTGCTGGCACCGCCTCCCGCTCCGCTCCGCCCGCTGCCGCAGCGGCGACGGGGCTGTCAGCCGCGCTGGAGCTCTCCCGGCCCCTTCCCCTTCCTCCTCCTGCTCCCCCCCCAGCCGCACTTCGGGAGGAAGAGGAAATACCCCGCCGGGGCGGCGGCCCTCCCGCGCGAGCTGCCGGGCCGGGGACTGAGGGCGGTGGTGGGCGCTTCGGGCGGGGAGGCCCGGGGAAGGCTGGCGGCAGCGACAGGAGGCGGGGCGGGCTCCGGGGGAGGAAGCACCCAAGGTAACGGAGCCGTCGGCGCGAAACAGCCTGACCCCGGGGAACACGCGTTGATCGGCCTTTTGTGTCAAAGGAGGGGGGAAAGCGCGGCAGAGGGCAGTGCGCATGCCCCCGAACCGATCCTGCAATGGCCGGAAGCGTTTCTGGTTCTGCCAGCCTTGGGGCACGGCTCGCTGCGTGCTCCGGGGAAGGCACAGGGCTGACTTCCTTATTTTTTCGCCTTCTCCCTTTGTCAGGCCTGCAGAGTACTCCTGCCAGAAGTGTCCTCCAGTCAGGCTCCAGCTCAGTAAGGAGGAGGAGGAGGCCTCGTGTGCCATGTGTCATCGCACTGTAGACAAGTGTCTCCGTCTCTCTGCACCATGAGAACTTTTCATCCCATCGTGGTTGTTTACTGCCCTGTCATGAAAGCAGGCTTAGCCTTGAGATGAGTGAAAAACTTGTGGCATGGCTGCGTTTCTTCCACGGATCAGATGTGTGGGGTACATACATCAAGTGTCTTGATTCTGTACTGCCTGCCTTTTGCCCCAGGTTTAATCTTGAACAGCACCATCTCCCTCACCTTCTCTGTCCATGCTGCTCCTACCTGCCCCCATTTTCCTCTTAAGTTTTCATCTCTTATTCTGCACATGGCATTCTTTTGTCTCTGCCAGTCCAACACTTTCATCTTCACCATCTTATGCCACAGCTCCCATATGTCTGCCCCAGCCCTGCAATTCTTTTACACTCATGTTGGTGAAATACCTCCTCATTAGCCTAAGGCTGTGAGGGCCCACACACCAGAGCAGCCTAAGCATCAAGCTGCAGTGAAAAGCAGGAGTAAGTGTGGAAAGGAAGAAGTGCCAACTTCATTCCTTGCAGCACCTCCCTCCCATGCCAATCATATTACATAGCCTCTGCTTCTCCCCCTTGCATGCATGCGCACATTTATGTCACCTGTACTCTGGTCACCTGCTTCACTTCCATCTTTCCCCTTGGCCACATGCAGGTTCATAACTGTAGTGCCTACTGAGAAGGTAGGATCCAGTCTATGTAAAAGTCTAGTGGGTTGTGGGGATTTTCACTGGAAGCAAGCAATACCAGTTCACTGGAGAAGCTGTAGGAGAAACTGGATGTCATTTTGACTTATGGGAGCCAATGACTTCACTGCCTCTGAAAGCAGGGGAACAGTCAGTGACCATTCAAGGAGTTTGCAAGAAGCACACCACAGATGACAAAAACTGAAGAGAAATCTGAAACTGTCATAAAACTCACTGACAAAATATGAAAGGGTTATCTCCAAGATAGTTCTGGAGGTGGAGCTCTGCCTATCTTGCCAGCATTGTACAGCTCACAGTGGGCCAGTGGGTCGTGTGCATCCTACTGCTTTATTTTAGGACCGTCATTTTTAAATGCAAATGGCAATTTTCTCACCCAGATGCAAAACACAGACCATCAGGTGCTGTCAGATGAAGCTACCTTTCAATCACTAGAAGAGCAAGCTATCTTGCAAGCTGCTAACTCAGCTGGCTAGGAGTATCTTGTCTCTGTGCGAGGCTGTGGTTCCCTGTGTATGTAACTGCCTCACTCTGAGCACTATGACGCTGTGTTGGCTTGTGCTCAGTTTTATCCTCTTTCTGGCAGAGTGGACTCCCACAGGAACTTCTCCCCATGCATCTGGTAAAATACAGACTGCAAACCAGACATTTCACTGGGACCTGGAAAATTCAGTCTTTGGTCATGGAAGACCTTGGGCTAATCATCTCATCTCTCAATGCTTCAGTTGCAGAATGGTTTAACCTCTCCTGCCTCTATTAAGTGTTATTCACATGGATATCCCATGAGTGCACATGGTCCAGCACCTGCTGGTGAGCCTCCTAGCACATGAGTTTTCTGAAACACACCTGGTGCCTCTGGCAGCCAAGCGGAATTGTGTGTCCTCTTCTCCATCTTTATAGGCTCAAGTCCAAAATTAAAACTGTAATCCTGTTATTGTATACTGTTTTCTTGTCTTAAGTCCAGTATCTATACCCTTTGAGACAGTGTGGATAAAAGCATTGGTGCTTTCAGAATCACATTAGAATATACAGTGCATGTGCAACAGTATGTAAAACTCATCTGGATTGTATCATTCAGGGACAGTTTTGCTGATTATCTCCTTTGCAAATAGAGCAAATAGTACTCTCAGAGACAAGCATGCAGCAGCTCCAGCTGAGTGTAGAAAGAGGCACATAACACCATTTGAAGGTCCTTTACAAGGTCATGGCCACCAGTAGAAAATATTCTTATCTTCTTAGCATTGACATGATAATAACATTTACTGTCCTTGTTTTGAACAGTATTGTTTCTCAAATCCACATGCTGTTATTCCACAGGCAGAATGGGAAAGAGATTTTAGTGAGGCTTATCAAGTTCTAGTGTGCATGGATCCTTCTGTCCCCAAGGGAAGAGCCTGTCATAATCAGGTTTTTCATTCTTTCTCTCCTGTGCAGCAGAATAACCCATAGGTGAGATGTCCTATAAAGCCGTGAGGAAAAAAAAAAATCTACATTAGTATTTTTCTGATGGGTAAACTCAAGCTGAGAAACAAAAATTTACCTATCCAAGGTCACTAAAGGTCAGAGCCAGGCAAGAGATTAGAGACCCAAATCTCAGCTAATTAGGCCATTACATAAGTCACAGTGAGAAACAAAAATTCATTATTTTTCCTTACATGAAATCATAATATGACAAAATTTGTACCTGGAAGTACAAATTCCCTCTGAAATAGAGAGGAGATGCCTGTGTGTCCTTGTGCAGTTCCTCTGCCTGCCAGTGTAAAAGGGTTCAGAGTCTGGAGTGGAGCAGGGCAAACTGGGATACTAAACTGAATAGTGACATCCTAGACCAGAGCTCCTAAGTGGTAAAACTGTTAGGTTAGGAGTCACTTAGTCCATTAATCTCCTTGAAATCTTTCACTCCTTTGTGGGCTACTGAAAGCCCACTGAAATAGTGTTTTTACTTGGCTCAGGGCTGTCCCTACCAGGCTTCATCGAATTGAGGAAATGATCTCTGCTTCACTTTTATTGGGCTTGTTGTTACCAAGGTTGGGCATGCCACTACATGCAGCAGTAGCTCCTTGTTGGTTTGATTGTTCAGCATCAAATTTGGAAGTAAGATATGATGTCACCACAGTGGTACAAGCCTTACGTAAATCAGTTGCTTGAATCAGGCAGGTCGCCATAAGATAAATATGGAACTGTGTTTGCATACATGCTCAAATGTTAAATTTGTACAGTGATACACATCAGGGTCTCTCACTACTCTTTTCTAATTTCTGCTTTTTTTGCCTCCTCTTGCTCAGTAAATCATTCAATGTGATACAGAGCTCCTTACTGGTTGGAAAGGGATTGATCTGTAAAGAAAGCTTTTCAGATCAGAGAAAGACAGTCTTGCTGCTTTCTGATTTATAATAAAAGACCTGAAAGAGCTTTGCATACTTACTTTCTTCTATTTTGTTTTAGTGTCTGCGCCCAGGACACCTGTTCTTCCATGACAACAGACCAGAAAAAACAAAAGCTCTGGAACTCCTGTGGCTGGATGCTAGATAGGAAATGGTATTTCCCCATAAATACTTCTTGTGCACTGAATCCTTCTATGTTCCCTGGCCTACTGACAGTATCTCACAGTCCAGATTAAAGTGTCCAAAGCACTGAGGAACAGCACAAGTGAACTTGAGGTCATCAGGAACGTCAGATGGCTTTGCTTAGTGAGTCTCATTTAAACCTTTTGCAATAGAATGCAAGCATCCCACTGGAAGAGAGCAGGGCTTGATTTTTTAGCAGACTTGCCTCCTGTGGGAACTGTATTTGACCTTGGAGCTAAACTAGCTAAGCACAGCTACGTATGCTATAAAAAGTTCATCATCTTATTAGAACTCCTTTTGAATGCTAGATACTGCTAGGATGTGCAATGCAGATGCTACACTGCTATGCCCATACATTATTAGCAACCAGAAGTTGCAGAAGCTGTTCTATTTTTAGACATGCAGTCCAGGTGTCGATGTCATTTCTGCCATCTTTCCTGAGCAGTGTCATCTCCATATTCACTTGCACAATTGCCTTTCCCCAGGCCATCTGTAACATAATTTGCACATTCTCAAAATCTTTTTAGAAGCCAGACAAGTGCCATGAAGAGGTTAAGGTGCTTGGTACTTGTACACGGTCAGACATATGCATGAAGGCATTGCATAGAATTCTAATGTATTGCTGCTCTTTTCCTTCTGTCAGCAAATATATCTGGACTTCAGCAAAACCAGGAACTGTCTTGTTAATTTTCTCACCTTTCCAGACCACTCCACTTTGGAGTCAGCATTCAGAGGTTACCCACATCTGTCCTTCCCTACTGAGAGATTTCAACCTTCTCAGCAGTCAGTTTTTTATCTCGGTTAACGTACCAGATATTTATAGAATAATAGAATGTTTTGGGTTGGAAAGGGCCTTAAAGATCATCTAGTACCACCCCCCTGCCATGGACAAGGGACACCTTCTACTAGCCCAGGTTGCTCAAAGCCTCGTCCAGCCTGGCCTTGAACACCTCCAGGAATGGGGCTTCCACAGCTTCCCTGGGCAACCTGTTCCAGTGTCTCACCACTCTCACAGTAAAAAATTTATTCCTAATATCTACTCTAAATCTGCCCTCTTACAGCTTAAAGCCATTACGCCTCATCCTATCGCCACACTCCCAGACCAAGAGTCCCCCCCCATCTCTCCTGTAGGCCTCCTTTAAGTACTGGAAGGCTGCTATATGGTCACCCCACAGCCTTCTCTTGTCCAGGCTGAACAACCCCAACTCAGCCTCATATGGGAGGTGTCTGAGCCCTCTGATCATCTTCATGGACGTCCCCTGGACTCGCTCCAGCAGGTCCATGTCCTTCCTGTGCTGGGAACTCCAGAGCTGGATGCAGTACTCCAGGTGGGGTCTCACAAGAGCGGAGTAGAGAGGGAGAATCACCTCCCTTGACCTGCTGGTCACACTTCTTTTGATGCAGCCCAGGACAAGGTTGGCTTTCTGAGCTACAAGCACTCATCTGCCAGCACACCCAAGTCCTTCTCCTCAGGGCTGCCCTCAAGCCCTTCTCTGCCCAGCCTGTATTTGCGCTTGGGGTTGCCCTGACCCAGGTACAGGACATTGCATTTGGCCTTGCTGAACTTCACGAGGTTGGCATGGGTCCACCTCCCAAGCCTGTCAAGGTCCCTCCAGATGGCATCTCTTCCCTCCAGCGTGTCGACTGCGCCACACAGCTTGGTGTCATCAGCAAACTTGCTGAGGATGCACTCGATCCCACTGTCAATGTCTCCCACAAAGATGTTAAACAACATTTGTCCCACTACTGACCCCTGAGGAGCGCCACTTGTCACTGCTCTCCACTTGGACATTGAGCTGTTGGCCACAACTCTTTGGGTGTGACCATCCAGCCAATTCCTTATCTACCATGTGGTCTGACTGTCGAACCCTTGTCTCCAATTTAGAGACGAGAATGTTGTGTGGGACAGCGTTGAATGCCTTGCACAAGTGCAGGTAGATGATGTCATTTTCTTTTCCCATATCCACCAATGCTGTAGCCCCATCATAGAAGATGACTGAATTTGTCAGGCATGATTTTCACTTGGTGAAGCCATGTTGGCTGTCACCAATCATGTCCTTATTTTCTGTGTGCCTTAGCATAGTTTCTAGGAAGACCAGTTCCATGATCTTGAGGGTGCAGAGGTGAGAGACTGACTGGTACATAGCTCCCTGAGTCTTCCTTTTTTCCTTTCTTAGAAATGGGGGTTATATTCCCCCTTTTCCACTCAGCGGGAACTTCCCCAGACTGCCTTGACTTCTCAAATAGGATGGATAGTGGCTTAGCAACTATGTCTGCCATTTCCCTCAGGGTCTATGGATATATCTCATCAGGTCCCATGAGCTTGTGCACCTTCAGGTTCCTTAGGTGGTCTCACACCTGCTCTTCTCCTATAGTGGGTGGTTCTTCATTTTCCCAGTCCCCTGCCTTTGCCCTCTGTGATTTGGGCAGTATGGCTCAAGCCCTTTCCAGTGAAGACTGAAGCAAAAAAGTCATTTAGTACCTCAGCCTTCTCCATATCCTGGGTAGCCAGGTCTCCTGTTTCCTTCTTGAGAGGGCCCACATGTTCCCTAGTCTTTTTTATCACCAACATACCTATAGAAGCATTTATTGTTGCCCTTGACGTCCCTTGGCAGATTTAATTCAATGAGGGCTTTATCTTTCCTAACCTGATCCCTAGCTGCTTGGGCAATGTCTCTGTATTTGTCCCAGGCTACCTGTCCTTGCTTCCACCCTCTGTAGGCTTCTTTCTTGAGTTTAAATTTATCTAGGAGTTCCTTGTTTATCCATGCAGTCCTTCTAGCAGTTTTCTATTCGCAATTTACAGGTTTTAAATGTTTCAGTTAAAGAATGAGTAACATTGAGATTTGAAAGTGTGTTTTTAAAAACAGATGTTTCTGGTTTTCATTTCATTTCAAATACTGAATACTTTCTCATTTTACTGTAGCCTTCAGCTGAGCTCTGGGTCTTTGCAAGCTAGACCTCTAAAACAATTTAGCAAGATGATTGGCACTACCACTCAAGTGGTAGCAGAATGCTGGCACAGTGCTACAAGGGATTATATGGCTCAATGTCCAAGTGGAGACCAGTGACAAGTGGTGTTTCACAGGGGTCAGTACTGGGACCAGTGTTGTTTAACATCTTTGTTGGAGACATGGACAGTGGGACGGAGTGCACCCTCAGCAAGTTTGTTGATGACACCAAGCTGTGTGGTGTGGTGGACACGCTGGAAGAAAGGGATGGCATCCAGAGGGACCTTGACAGGCTTGAGAGGTGGGCTCATGCAAACCTCATGAA
>VZTO01020784.1:17584-49642 GCA_013400615.1 Syrrhaptes paradoxus
ACAGGCTGAAAGAGTTGGGGTTGTTCAGCCTGGACAAGAGAAGGTTCCAAGGAGACCTAATAGTAGCCTTCCAGTACCTGAAGGGGGCTACAGGAGAGATGGGGAGACACTCTTGATCAGGGAGTGTAGTGATAGGACAAGGGGTAACGGGTATAAGCTAAAAGAGGGTAAATTTAGACTAGACATTAGGAAGAAATTTTTCACTATGAGGGTGGTGAGACACTGGAACAGGTTGCCCAGGGAGGTTGTGGATGCCCCATCCCTGAAGGTGTTCAAGGCCAGGCTGGATGAGGCTTTGAGCAACCTGGTCTAGCAGAGGGTGTCCCTGCCCATGGCAGTGGGGTTGGAACTTTATGATCTTTAAGGTCCCTTCCAACCCAAACCATTCTATGATTCTGTGATTCTATGATTGGGAGCCCTCCACACTGTCCATGCAGCTGGCCTGTGGGTACCTGAAACTTTGGTCATTTGGGCTCATTTTGCAGCAGAGAAAGTGTCAGTGCAAGAAGCAGCCAGCAGAGCCAGTGAGCACCATATGTTATGATGTACAGGGAGAGTGTGTTCTCACTGTCCTCTAGTAAAACCAGGACATTCGTGGTGTCTTGGAGGCTAGAGCAGAGACAGATGTCCATAAGGGAAGAAGGTTATCTACCTGCCACCTTCTTGTCCTGGTGACACACTGGCAGAAGGGGAAGGACAGGGGATGCACATCAACACCACAAACACAGGTCCCTTTTCCTTTTTTCCTCCTTCCAAAGCTTCTTGCTAGCAACACAAGTGTTTATTCAGCTGTTCTTGGGTCAGTTGTGGAGATGACTTGGGCAACAGGTAGGACACATCAGGAAACCACTGAAGTAATTAACCAAATACACCTATACAAAGCAACCCAAATCCAGAAGAATGGGAAGCCCAAGCACAGCAAGACCTCTTCTGCAGTGACAAGATCACTGCTCATGAGCAGTGCTGATACAGGAGTATTACACCTGTCACCCGACCATTTTGGATAAGGGCAGAGGTACCAGACCTAGCATTTTACCTGTGCAAGGGGGTAACGGTAGCATGTCTTGTCAGCTCAATGCATATGCACATGGGAAGCAGCTGCACTTGAGTAGCCCTGATAGCTCTGAGCACTCAAGCTGTCTTGGCTAAAGCCATGTGTGTCATTGCTTCATTCACTTCAAATTCCTGCACTGTGATGGCAACCCACAAGACTCAGTTTCGACAAACCTGTGGGTGAGGAAAAGAGGTCTGTCTTTGCCCTTCTCCACCAAAGTCTTTGGTCCTGCTTCCCGGTGATGATGGAACCACTTTTGGACCTGCAACAGCACACTTCATTTCCTCAAATAGGACCAAGTCCTCCCCTGATATCCAAAAAACAGGAGCAGGTCCTCTTGTCCTGCAGTCTGTATTCACAGAAACAGCCAGCAATAGCCAGCACGCTATTACAGTGGGAACAGAGAAATTTACTGCAAAAAGGCTGGCTTTTGGGGACCAAAACTTCCCAGCCTGTGAAGGTGCATGAGTGTAGGACTCTCAATGGAGGCATGTCTCCAAAAGGTGTAAACTGGCCACAAAACCTAGTCAGAGCAGAGAGTTTTAGTCATACAGTTATTTTAGAACACCAGGACTCAACAGAGTCCAGACCTGGTGTAAGGTGTCCAGTGTCAGAGGAGACATGATTTCAGTTAATGAAAAATTGCTGTCCAGTTAACACCAAGAATTTTTAGTGAAGATGACCATTTAGCCCCTCCGAGAATACTTGTGCTTGAGCCCTCCGTGGTGCTATGTATTGACTTACCAAGCAGCTGCTCTTCCGTGTTTAATCAGCAGGTGTGAAATTAGCAGTGTTGCATGAAGAAAGAGTTCGAGTTACGCGTCTGCTTGCCTGCACGTGGACGGCCAGCATCAGTGAATTTAGGGTGAATTTCACACTGCCATCTAGCGACTAATGGCGACTTTCCCTGCCGTGCAACAGCAGAAAAAATGATACAGCAAATATTTTAATTCCCCAAGCCTGAAATCTTAGGTAGGCTTACATCTCATAGCTTCTCGAGGAATGGTGATGAGCGACACATGTAATGCATCACAGAGAGGATGCCCCAAGGGGTTTACAGTCTTGTCCTCAATGTTCACGTGCAAACACCTGTGTGCCTCTTTACTTACTAGAATGCTTTGTTTATTATTTTTTTCTGTTTTCTGCAAATTCAGGGCCCACCCTAGCAGCAGAAGGTAAGGTATTCTTTCCAGAGCAGACACAGGGAGGTACAGAACTTGTAAACATGTTCCTCTCTCAAGAGTGTCAACAGCATCACTTCTGGTCCAGGAATAGGCTCCTAATTTAAAAAAATCTTGTGTTTACAGGGTGTATGTTCTTAAGCCAAGTGATGCATTAAGATAAAAGGATGCTAAGAGCAGAGAAAGGGACGAGTAGAGAAAATGACCATGTCGCTTTTACATGGTTACTTCTGCTGGGTACAGATCATCCCTATTTCAGCACTTAAGCATTAGAGAACATTGTGGAGAAACACAAATGATTGTCTACTTTAGGGACTTCTATTCTCTGCTTTGGGTTTCATCTGCTGTTCACCTTTATTGAGTAGGCACCCGTATAGAGTGTGCTACATGTAAATGTACAAAGAGTGCTTTAAAATGGCAATGTTATGCATGACCAGATATTTAATGGAGATGGCTATTTACAAGAAAAACTAAATATTGAAGGATATCTGACACCTGTGGACTAGAAGTAAAATGCTGTACTGCCTCATTAGCAGGCTTGCAGAAACTCAGCCAAACATTGTTTTACCCAAGTTTTCCAAATTAATCTCCCTTAAGCAGAAGATACAATACAGAAACCTGCTGACAGCCCAAAAGCTGCAGGGGTAATCACCAATGAAAACCAGACTTGGAATAGGAAGTGCAAAGCACATACCTTATCCCACATCAACAATATGCAGAAGGCACTGATGTTCTGAAAAGGTCATGAGTTAGGCTGAGAGGCATTTTTCATTTTATTGGACCTACCATGCCATATCTGGGACAATACCTGAGCCACGTGGCTCAAGGTGTTAATAAAATCTTCTCCCTCCCTTCACGTGCACAGGGCAAGAAAACCACAGCTGCAGTGTCTCCCCTGCCTCTTTTGAACTGGCACATAGGCAAGTCTACCAGCATTTGCAAAGCCTTCATGGGGGCCCACAAGGGATGACTCCACACCATCACTTAAATGTTGTTCCTGCACCCCATTGTTCTAAAAGCCACAGGAGCTTAAAGGCATTTTGGGCTCTTGTGGGGGCCCATCTCTGCAAAAGCCCCTCACCACCACTGCACTTCATTAACTGCCTACTAGCAGTTGGACAGAACTGTTTTGCATGGCGGGAAGGATTAGCAACCTCACTGCTTCCCTGCTGGAGGATACTGTTCCCACAGAAGGTCCAGATGAACAACACGCTCCTAATCTACCTCAGCACAGGCAGACAGCAACTGATAGAAGCATTTTGTGCCAGCTGAGGTGGTTTTGTACTAAATAGATTAGGAAGGACTTGCACTGTTTTGTTGTCCAAGCTGCAGAGACAGTAAAGTGGAAGTTAATAACAGCCCAGACAAGACAGACACAGCTAGACCAAGGCAAGAACATCAGCTTCTGATGAAAGCAGACATGAAATTATTTCAAATATTTTAATAATTCTCTGTACTCCATGGAATGTTCCAATTACACTGACTTACAAAGGACAGTTATACCAATACAGCGTTCCATTTAGACACAGCTCTTCAGTAATAAAATTGTACACAAGAGTCACATCACTACACAAAATCAGTAACAATAGTAAGTTTTCTTGTACAGATGAACCCTTAGGATAAAGTTCCCCGTAGGACAAAGTTCCCCTTACGACAGGTTTCCCCTGATCATAGGTATCTGGTACCAGTGCCTACAGGTTAAAGTAATCTAACACCTCCTACTGCAAGATCCTTCTCTCTGTAGCTCATACATTTTGTCAAGCTCCCACTTCCACGAGAAAGATCCCGTCACAAACACATTTTTAAAATTAAAGGCTTGGTAGCTGCAGTTGCAGCCTGTCTGGGCAGCCTGTCATTTTCCCAGCTCGGGCAGCTCAATATTTCTGAGTATGGCTGACTACCACAGAACTAAGGTGCCTTTTGAAGAGCATTTTAGAGCTTCCTTCCAATGCGAATGACAGTAAACATGAACATTTGAAAAAAACTGAATGTTTCTGTTAATTTTTTTTTTAAACTGGACTCTAGTCTTCAGTATGCTTTTTTTTCTTAGGATCTGCATTATTTGTTTGGTCACACCTTTGTTTTACACAAGACAAGACAGTTTTCTGTTAGAGTACATATCTGGTTATTCCTCCATTGGTAGACATAGCTCAGAAGTAGCATTATCTCTGCAAGTTTCACTATGTTTGTATAACCAGTATAAAAGTCTATTAACCTTGTCAGTAGATGACTCTGCTGATTACTTCTAGACATCCTTTTCAAGCACAAGAAGGCCTAAGCTGACCCCACCATGAGAAAACTGTCCAAGAATCTTGTCAGAGAATCCCACCATTCTTGACACAGAAGCATAACGGGGCTAAATCTAAGATTTTGCCTAAGAGATTACATCCCAAAATGCACTGTCCCAGTGGACACCGTTCATCATTGTACCTTGGGATGAGTTACTTTCCCTGAAATTCATGCCAGTGTCTATAAAGAATACTCTGCCTTATTCCAAGTGCCCTCTGAATTTTGTTTATGAAAGATATGGGAATTTAGTAACACCATATGCAGAGGCAACATTCTGTTCCTTCTTCACTGATAATGTTCATTTTAAGGATTGCATTTGTTTGTTTTATCTCTCCGAGCTGTCTTGACTGGTAATGGCCATATATATTACTTTGTCCTGAAGACCTTGAACATCCTGTCTGATGAGCACTCCATATATAGTGTAGTTTCAATTATAAAACATGCACTTCTTGTTCTATGCTGGAGCTTCAACTGTGGTTAAAAAAACAAACCAACCCACTCCGCCAGCCTCCCGCCCCCCCCCCCAAAAAAATGCAGGTAACAGATCTCCAAAACTCTGATGTTCATGTCCATGTGAAATGTTCATGTGTCAAAACAAAAAACACTTTCTCTATTGCTGGGAAAGCAACAAAAACATTTAAAAAAATTACATAGTTTTCATATATTAATTCCACTCTCCATGACTTTTCTAAAGAATGCACTGAACTAACATATATCAAGGGTTTAAAATAACCATAGAATTATAGAATGGTTTGGGTTGGAAGGGACCTTAAAGATCGTCTAGTTCCATCCCCCCCCGGTTGCTCAAAGCCTCATCCAACCTGGCCATAATCTCCAATATGGTTTAATTACAGCAGCAGCTTTTAATAGTTATTATCATAAAGACTGTTCATATTATGGAATAAATACTAGTATTCCTTTATTCCCTTTACTATAATCTCCAAGAAAATACTTCACATCAGACAAGCACTCTATGCTAAGTACACAGTTTACAATAGCCATTTACTGAAAACAGGGCAGATGGAGTCTTCTTGTACAGGTATACACACCCTTTGCACTTCTGTACTGCAGGTGCCATCTGTCTTTCACAAAGGGAAGGAAAAATACTTCTTGGCTGAATATATGCATGGAAAAGATATGAAAAGCCTATAGGAGCAACAAGGTTAAGACATTTAATGCGAACAGGTCCCCAACAAAACTGTTCCTTTCCTTCCAGTTCAGTGAAGACAGGTAACATAATCAGTTAGTTATAATCTCCTATGACTTCATTTTTGGTCTAGTTACAGCTGGTAAAAAAAAAAAATTCGTATTTTCAGCTATCTGAACAGAATTCCAAGAAAAAACTAAGCACATCTTCCAGGGTCCTCAAAGCATTTTTCTTGTCAGTGCAGATAAGAATGCAAAGCTCCACTGAATACATCATGTACAATGAAAGCTTCTGGGATGAGAATACTCCAGTGCAAAAGACACCTCAATGCAACAGTATCCAATATCCCTAAAAGGGGATATTTTATTTTTACTTCTATTAGCATCTGAGAAGAACAGACTATGCACACATAAAGACCAGAAGAAACATTCTAAAGTTTTTTTGACAAATGCGTTAAATTGTCTGGTTTTACTACAAAATTACATGGTGTTAATTGCATACAATAGCACATACTGTCAGTGTTGCATAGCTGCTTCCATTTGTAGTTTTGACCCTCACTGGCAGCCAAACAGCACAACATCACATAAGGCAACAACTGCAGCACCTGCTTGCACTAACCAGAAGCAGGTTACTTTATATCCACTACAGCTAAGTTACCTGTAGTCATTACTACAGCATCTGATGTGACTGTGTTGGGAACCATGACTGGAAAAGTCAGAGCATGAAAAATTGGTTTAGTGCCTTACAAATGGTAGGCATAACTTTATGTATTTATTATTAGGAAAGAAAACCTTTTTTTTAGTACATTTCAATTATTAAGCCTTAATACACTTCCTGACTGCAACTGGAGCTATCACCAGCAGCAGCGGCGACCCGAGACTATACAGCATTCTGTGCTCCTATTTCACTGAAACACATCTTCATCAGGTGAATACTACATCAGATTTTAAAGTAGTTGATGACCCTAATGAGTACTGCTTCAGAACACTTTGAGAGCTTAACACTGTTTTCTTCCATGTTCAGTTACTGCTGCTTGTCTGTTGGAGTGCTCTGTTCCGTGCCTGAGCCGTGCTTGTTCTTAAGGGACCTTCCAATGTACCTCCAGTATTCCTTTCAGATGGTGTCTTTTTCTTTAGCCAGAATTTCACACAACTATGAAAGAAAATTGAGAGATTGGAGCGTTATACCAAAAGTTTACAGAATCCTCAAGTATCTTTATACAATGCATAAAATATATGGTTCAGCCAGTATCAGAAACACCTCTCTTAGAAACATTTGCTTTATTCACTGGATTTGCAACTGTCCAAAGACCTCAAACTGATGTAACTCCAATTTATACTCAAACAGTCTAACACTACATAAAAATCTCTCCAGTCCTATTTCACTTGCAACTGCTACCCATGACTCCTTGCTGTGCCTACCACTCATCATCTACCCTAGACTATTCAGCCTGTAGTATACTACAGTATACTTGTGACTTCTTGACAAGCTTGACTGTGTTTTAGTGATCCAGTAAGCTGTAAACCACTTCATTCAAAACAGCGGGGGAGCATCCTCATCTTGTTTTCAGTACTCCCAATGGACTGACAGGAGGTATTTTGTTTATGTTTTTCCTCTTAGCAGACTGTCCCAAAAAGATTCTCTATGCACATCTGTAACATTCTCTCACAACATGCTAGAGACGGTGCTACACAGATAGTTCTACATGTTCTGATTTTTGTTTTGTTTTTATCTGGGTGAGCAGTGAAGCAAAGCAGAAGTCAACCTTACTCACAGGACAAGCTGTGTAAAATTTATATGGTATGAACACTGTCTACAAATGTTCTAGTCAATTCCTTTCTATTACACAGATTACATTGCCTTACTCAGTGAACCAGACTTGAGAAACAGGAGCTTCAATGCCTAAATAGATTACGAAGTCAAACTCAGTGAAATAGTACAAAAGGGCATTAATCTGGGAGGTACAACGGCACTTATTTACACTCTGATCATGGAACACAACAAAGGAAAAATGTTGACAAAGAACAACCTTGGAATACAGAGACTCCAGGCAAGAACTGCAGCTCTAATTACACCAAGTTCCAGTCTGTCCCACAGTGAATGAAAAGTGTTCTTGTAAAAAATAGACTGCAAACCACAGCAAGGAGCTACCTGAATATGAAGCATGGAGAGATACACAACACTGCTATAAGTCAATAATTTTCTGTAAGAAACAGTGCCTGACACTTACTGATGTCCCCAGTGCCTGCTGGCCTTTAATTCTGACAGCTTTCTTAGAAAGATCTAAGAAGTGCAAAGGGAGCCTGAGATTCTGTTTAGATGCAGGTACTCTTAAGCATAAGATTCACTCACCTACAGAGCAGAAAGTTCATGCTACAAAGTTAGCATTGGAAACTCCTTCCTTGTTCTAACATCTCCTTTCTTCTGCACACAGTAATAGAAGCCTTCTTTTACTACCATGTGAAGAAAACTTACCTTGATTTTGTAACTGTCAAGTTATTATTTATAGATAAATTCATAAGACCCTTGTAATGGTCTGTCTTTCATCATGTTCAGCTCTTCAGTGAGCTCCTGTGATTTTACAAGTAACCTGGTGTATTTATAAAAATCAATTCCATTTTGTTGGGATATAAAACAGTAGAGCAATAAGGGCATCCCTGAGAAGCAAAACCAAGCACCCAAAACATACCTCCAATGCCTTGTTTAGCGTTTGTTCCTTGTTATCACACTGGATATCAAGCATCTCTTTATATATGTCCACAAGAAAGGCAATCAGATAAGGTGAACTGTGTCTGGGCTGTAAATTCAACAGCTGCTTTAACAGATTTGGATACTTAGAAAGACCATGATGATGTAGAATCCTTGAACACAGGTTAATAGACTTGCAACATAACGGTGGGAAATCTGGTGTGAAGAATTAATTACGTTTTTGTTATTGAATCCTTTATTTGGAGACCAGTTTTGAAGGGTGCAAATACAAGTAAGGCAGAAAGTAAGCAGCGTGAAGCAATACAGCTTGATGTTGTAGTAAGCTAGTATAATTATGCTCAACTGAACAGAAGTTAGACTGAAAGCATGCTCATTACTTCCTCCTCTATGCTCTTGAGCTGAGTAACATTACAGGTCAAGTCTTTCAAAGCATGAGACTTACTTGCAATCCCATCACAAGAACTACAGGGCCAGAAACCTAGTGGAAAGTTACAGAAAAATTAGGTTAACATATTAATCCCTTGTGGAGGTTTTTGCCTGCCTGCTTAAGCCCACAACACTAGGATGAACAGCAACAGCCTATTTCCAATTAAGAGCCAGGCATAAAACACCTACTACAGATACCTGCCTCACACAGAAGGATGCCTCACCCTTTTAAGTAGTTCCAAGCGCTCTCATTATGTGGCACTGCTGTGATCATTTGAAGAGTGTATCTGTGAGAAAAAGGTAACAGGTCATGAATGCAACCACTAACAATGCAGTTAGAAATTACCTGAATGTGCTCAGATGCTTCCAAATATATCCCTCTATATAATTCAGAGACTTTTTGCAGATCATCTCAGCTGGGTCATAGATCAAAAATGTCTTGCTGCTTAATGACCACAACTCTCACAGAGGCAGACANTATTTCAATTATCCTATTATATTGCTGAGCTACAGAAAAGGAACAATTGATAAAAATGTGGTGAAAACTTCATAATATGCAGAAATTAAGAACTCAAAAAGCTATAATCCAGTGCATTCAGCAGATACTGACAAGAAGTTCTACAAGCACTAGTGGAAAAGAAAACCACAACCCTAAACCTTTCTTAACCTTCTCCAGTCACTATGACAAAGACTGAGTTTATAAAGCACCTAGCAGCCCAACTACGGTTCTATGATAACATCTGTGAAGTCTTGACATTAGACAGTCTAATTCTTAAGATGGTATCCAATTATCTAGAACATAAAACCACGTATAAACAGATCAAATAAGGATGTGAGGTCTAACCTCTGGAGAGAAAAAGCTCGAAACATCCAAACCTAAGTAATGGAAATGATTCAGATTTATTAATCTCCAGGAAAGTTACAAACTGGAAGAGAAGTTCGCAAGCTTTGCAAACTTACAGCAGTTTGCAAAGACAACCATGAAAGGTGGCGGGGGCTGGGATCCTCTACAAACAGTGTACCAATGGACCTATTCAGATACTTAAGTCTTCCTTCTGAAGGTAAACTCCAAAAAATTGCAGTACCTTCTTTTCATTGCTTCTTCACTTCGAACATATTCTCATAACCATCAACCTTGATCAGCAGTCTGAGATGTGAAAACCATACAAGAAGGCTTCCCTTACCGCCATCAGTGGTAAAAGANCCTACTACAGATACCTGCCTCACACAGAAGGATGCCTCACCCTTTTAAGTAGTTCCAAGCGCTCTCATTATGTGGCACTGCTGTGATCATTTGAAGAGTGTATCTGTGAGAAAAAGGTAACAGGTCATGAATGCAACCACTAACAATGCAGTTAGAAATTACCTGAATGTGCTCAGATGCTTCCAAATATATCCCTCTATATAATTCAGAGACTTTTTGCAGATCATCTCAGCTGGGTCATAGATCAAAAATGTCTTGCTGCTTAATGACCACAACTCTCACAGAGGCAGACATTATGAGGACTGTTTTAAATTCTGAAGTGTTCCATTTGCTGCATTTTATACAACAATCACAGAATCAGTTCTCAAAATTATGAGCAATAACACTAAGAAACAACATGATATACTCTCCCAGTATGGTGTCCTGATGCTCAGAAATGGCAAGCGGCTGAAAAGGGCTGGGATAATCAAACTCCATATGGTATATTCTGTACCTATTTGCAGATTTTTTTTCGTAAGGCTGCACTTGAGGAAACCCACAGAAAGACAGAACTTGAGCTTTCAGCTCACACAGCCTTCTGCAGCAGTTCTTTTAAAGTAGCAGTTAGGCAACTCCTCTAAATGCAAAGCAACAAGAGACACCTGCCATACAGTCGCAAAACCACATTTCATCTTCACAGAACAGACTTTATCTTCTGCCCTTCCCCAGCATAACCAGGCATTCAGCAGATACTGACAAGAAGTTCTACAAGCACTAGTGGAAAAGAAAACCACAACCCTAAACCTTTCTTAACCTTCTCCAGTCACTATGACAAAGACTGAGTTTATAAAGCACCTAGCAGCCCAACTACGGTTCTATGATAACATCTGTGAAGTCTTGACATTAGACAGTCTAATTCTTAAGATGGTATCCAATTATCTAGAACATAAAACCACGTATAAACAGATCAAATAAGGATGTGAGGTCTAACCTCTGGAGAGAAAAAGCTCGAAACATCCAAACCTAAGTAATGGAAATGATTCAGATTTATTAATCTCCAGGAAAGTTACAAACTGGAAGAGAAGTTCGCAAGCTTTGCAAACTTACAGCAGTTTGCAAAGACAACCATGAAAGGTGGCGGGGGCTGGGATCCTCTACAAACAGTGTACCAATGGACCTATTCAGATACTTAAGTCTTCCTTCTGAAGGTAAACTCCAAAAAATTGCAGTACCTTCTTTTCATTGCTTCTTCACTTCGAACATATTCTCATAACCATCAACCTTGATCAGCAGTCTGAGATGTGAAAACCATACAAGAAGGCTTCCCTTACCGCCATCAGTGGTAAAAGAAATGTCTAGAAGCCCAGTTTGCCTTCTGTTACAAACATACCACTTTGAAACAGTTTCTAAAGCTGATTTTCCTCTAAACTAGCCAACTCACAGAGGTTGTCTTCATGCTGACCACATATCCCTGAAAGCTCCTTTCTTTTTCCAGCTGCATCAAATTCCTCACAAAAGGCAATTCCTCTTCCTACAATGCACATCTATGTTATCTTAAAATCATTGTTGCTACTGTATTACTAAAACAGCAGTTTAGTACAACACTGAGAGTGCCTCTCCTTCTTAGCTTTCTAGGTGTATGATGTGAGATACTAATTTTCTACAGCTGTAATTGGTCCATTATATCTAGTTGACTATGAAAAGCCAAAAGGCCAAAAGTTTTGTTTGCACAATAAACAGCAGGGCGGGAAGACAGGTTCATGAGAAAAGTGGGCCCAGAGTAAGCGTAGCTTGCTCCACTACTACTCAATAAACCAGTGGTACTGAACACATCTATATATGCATTAACATTTGATCGGCCATCCACTGGAGTGAGCCCAAAAACTGCATTAAAACAGGAAAGAAAAACCCACAGAGACTGCCAAAGTATTCCTTCGCTTTCATGGAACTGCGAATGCTTAACGTGTGTGCCAACAGCATTACTAACTGCACTTCTCTGTCTAGGACTGCTGGATCGTCATAGCCAGTGGTGTTGAAAATTACAAAGTGCCGTTGGTTCCAAACAGAGTTGTTTCTCACATCTTCCCTCAAAAGCTGGTCTGTGTATTCCAGTTCATTGTTCCATAATTTGAACTCCTATGGAAAGGGAAGGAAAAGAGAACACCACAATCAAAAGTTTTTACTTTTTAAAATATATTTTCCTTGCTCCTAAGTTCTCTGAACATTGGGTACAGAGACTTATTTAAGGAAATCAACACAAAGTTCAAAGAAAAACAAGGAAGGGTGCACTAGGAACATGCTACACTGTTCAGCTGCACACAATGGTACTAGCTCATAATTAAATTCACATGCATAACAGTAACAAGCCAAAACAAGATGTTTTTGAACTCGCTTCCTAAAAGGCAAGTTTATATCTAACCTCTAACACACATTAGAATGCAATTGGTTTTTCCCCTTCAGCCTTAAGGAACAAAGTTCAAATGCAATTCAGATTGTATTTAAGAAGCAAACCTCTACAACCAGAGCAGGTTATTTAGTGAATTAGGAGTTCTGTGCATACAATACCTGATAACCCATTGTCTGTGTTGCCACGCATGGTAATTTTTGGCATCTTGGTTAAGAATGTCAGCGATGAACTCGAGTTCTTGGGATGGATCCTGCAGCCACTCGACCAACACCTGTCTGTGATGCCTAATGACAAGAGGAGGAAACTATTTTTAGAATAGTCTAAAAATTTTTCATGCGTGGTCTGTATTAAAATATAGCAACTGTACTACTTAGAAAGAAAACACTAGTTAAATACTTCAAATTAAATAACCAAAACATTTCATTTGGCTCTAAGAAATATAGGATGCACACTTATAACAAATTCTAACTACCCATAAACATTGGCCTATCACCTCCTTTTAGACAAGTTATATTTATTTGAAGTAACAAGTTTCCACTTCTAACACTAATGGCCAAAGTCTTCAGCAGAGTAAAATTTTCTAGTACTACATAATTGCTCTAGCAAAAACACCACTGCTGTTTTGCCTATTCCCATTCACTCGAGAAAACCTGAACAACAGTAAGCAAATTCCAAGAGCCAATAAAAGAAATAACACACATTTCTATTTGGTTTTTTGTTTGCCTTTTCATCAGTTATTTTTTTGATCTGTCAGACTTATCCTGATCATGTAAAAATTTAAATCAAAAGAAAGCAAGACCTTTTCCGCATGTCATTATCATATGTTTAGAACAAACTGCTAAAGAGGACTTTGGCAGTGACACTGATGCAACTCCATTTAACTCCTCCATTACTGCCACTGCAGTAGATGCAGGAAGCAACCCTTAACAACTTCTCAGATCAATGACCACAACTTATTATAGACAATTTACAAAACAAAAATTATTTGCAAAAACCTTAAGAACTGAAAAGAAAATATGACTTTACCAGACTTGGTAGTTCTTTGGCTGATCTTCAATGATGGCTGTAATATACTTAAGTTCCTCATGGAGATCCTTTCCCAAAGACTGCAGGAAGACTCTCCGGAAATGCCTGTATAAAAGACAAGCATTCGAACACTGCAACACGGCTTTCCCAAATTTCACAGAGGAGAATACAGAAGAACCTTTGTTCACACTTCTAATAGATACTGAGTTACAAAGAGTGCAAAGAACTAAACTACGTATCCAGTTCTGTTAAAGGCCATTCAATTATCAAACAGTGGATAACTGGAATGCAACTGGTTTCAACAGTATGTCATCTAAGATCACACCAATCCCGTTTCAGATTAACCTCTGCCTACCCACAGTAATCTTAATCATCACAGAAACTATGACTTAGGTGCTTAAAATAATGCAAACTTTCTGATTTTACACAAGTTAGTGGAATAAAGGTGTACAAGGGGTACTTGTTAGCATTCCTGAGTTAAAAGGCCCTACTCTGAATGTCAGAAATTCTCTGTTTACTCATTACCTAACTGAACATTAACCTTACAGATTTTCTTAAATACACTATTTAGTAAGTATACAATTATTTAGCAGGAAATAGAAGCTATCATGCTTTTATGCCTCTTCTTGAAGTCAGCTGAGGGCATCTTCAGCATTTTCCCAAGGCACATTATCAGGTAAATTAACTAATTTTAAACAGCAAAGTTCTTTTTGTGGCTAATCCCACATTTGAAGATGATTGATGACATCCTCAAAGCCAAATGAATGAAAACCACTGAATCAAAATGAGAGACAGAAAATACTGAACAAAAGCTTTCTCTGGAAGCTTAATGAAAGCCTACACTACCCCTGTGTGTAAACCCAACTAGTCATACCCTGATGAGACTAACAAAATGATTACAGACATAAAAGGCCAGCAATCAAATGGCAAGAGAAATAATCCCAAGATTATAATTTACCATACTGTGTAATTCGCAGCATTTAACTCTATGGCATCTGCTGTTAGCTTGAAAGCTCTTTCACTCCTCTCATCCCACTGCAGAACAGCCCGGAAGTAATCATAGACATCTCAAACTAAATACATAACAGCATCTTATCAAGGGCTATGAGAAAATGGACTGATTATGGGGTAGGGTAACCCTTTGAAGTTATTTCCTACGTTGTGTACTTTAAGTATAACTCTTTAAATGATAGCTACATATTGCTCTGATAGCACTGTTTACGAAAACTCTAAAAGATATTACCATACAGAAAAGCTGCAAAATGTTAAAAGTACACCATCGTAATAATATCCAAAACAATCAGAAAAGTTCCTTGCTGCTTACTCACACTGTTTCCCCAGATGCAGTAGCTTCACGTCTCTCTTTCACTCATGGCCTAGAAATGTCTTACTATGTGAACCAGGCTGTCTGTTGTACTACCACTACCCCATATGATTTTAAAAGAAAACCTTAGCTATTAACATCTCAAGTGAAGATTCAATTTCAGAGACACTTGGTGAAAACATCACACATAGCCAGATAACACAATAAATATTACATTAGTTTCTTTACAGTACCACTCCTGAAAGTAAGTTATCCAAAATGTGAAGTTTTGCTTTAGCAACACTAAGGACAGACATAAATTTAACTGTCTTAAGTTTTCAGTGCAGAACATATTTAAAGCTTACATCTTTCACTGTAGATGATCTGAACAACAGCATTTGGCCCATCATTTTGAGGGACAGGTTCAGTATCTGCCCATTCCTTCCTGTCCCTGTAAACACAGATTTTTGTCTTTTCAATGTTTCTCAAAAGTACAAAGTGCTAGTCAAACCATTACATGCACAAATTGACATCCAGCGACACATCCTTGTTCCCAATGGTCACTATTCTTCACAGAGTTCACAGGGTATCAGAGATTGGAAGGGACCTCAAAAGATCATCTAGTCCAATCCCCCTGTCAGAGCAGGAACACCTAGGTCAGATCACACAGGAACGCATCCAGGCGGGCTTTGAATGTCTCCAGAGAAGGAGACTCCACAACCTCTCTGGGCAGCCTGTTCCAGTGCTCTGTCACCCTCACTGTAAAGAAGTTTTTTCTCATATTCAAGTGGAACCTCCTATGTTCCAGCTTGAACCCATTGCCCCTTGTCCTATCACTGGATGTCACAGAGAAGAGCCTGGCTCCATCCTCCTGACACTCACCCTTCACATATTTATAAACATTGATTAGGTCACCCCTCAGTCTCCCCTTTTCCAAGCTGAAGAGACCCAGCTCCCTCAGCCTTTCCTCATAAGGGAGATGCTCCATTCCCTTCATCATCTTTGTGGCTCTGCGCTGGACTCCCTCCAGCAGTTCCCTGTCCCTCTTGTCGCTGTATTACTGTCTGTAACATAGACCAGCAGGTAAACAAGTAAAGGAGTAACTGACATATGTAACTGTATCAAAAGCCCGTTGTAAGGCAAGCTGGGGGAGGACAGTAAGCAGCCACTCCGCCCGAAGACTGTCACCGCCGCAACGCCGTGACTTGGAGTTGAGCGGCGTGCGACGCCAGCGGCTCTCAGCCTAAGCAGGCAGCCGCCCTCCTCATCCCAAGGCTTTCTGCGCCCGCTGGAGACACTGCCGCCTGGACACGGGAGCCGCTGACAAGCCACCCCCAAGACCCTGGCGACTTCCGCCGTCCCTGCCTCCTCCAAATCCGTCCTCTCCCCCTCACCCCCCCCCCTCGCGACCAGAGGCCTCCCCGTAGCCTCCAGCACGCACCCCACCTCCCCCCCCCGCCCCACACCATCTTGCGCCCCTCAACCCCAAGAGCCGCTCCGGGGTCACACGCCCCCACGCGACGTGACGCTCCGCGCCACCACTGCCCTCGCGCCCGTGCGAAGGGAGAGCCGCGCCCCCGCCGCCATACCTGTACAGCACGTAGCCGAGGTCCTCCCCCACATCCTCCTCTTCCAGCAGTTGCCCGAAGACACCCACCACCACCCTGTCCCTCCGGCTGCAGCTCTGCCGCCTCCGACCCCTATACCGCCATCGCCTCGCTTCCGCTTCCGGGCCCTCGCGGAACCATTGAGGCGGGGCGGTGGCAGAGTGGCCACGTGGCTCGCCATTGCCTCCCTTGGCGCGGAGGTCGAGGGATGAGCTGCCGGCCCTGAGTGAGGCCGTTCGCGCCGCCGGGGCCTGGGCGGAAGACACCGGGCGGCGGCATTGGGCCGCGCGGCCACCCTCCACCCTCGGACCTCAACCGGTGCCAGCAGCGAGCAGGGGCAGCGCTGCGCCTGGCGGTGGCAGAGTGGTCCGGAGCTGGGGTGCTTCTCTAGGTCTCTCATCGCCTTGCACCGCGCCCCGACTAAACCCTTGGGCCTAAGTGGGGTCCGGCGATGTTGTGCCCTGGCCTTACAGAGCAGAGCTTATCGGTTGTTTGGGTGGCTGCTAGGTGCTCTCTGGTGCTTTGTGTTTGGCGTTCACTACTATAACATAAAATCTGGGACACAAGAATTGAAGGGAAGTATTTTTCATGCTCGTGGTAGCATATTTCCCAAGAAAACACATTGTCAGGGTTTGCAGCTGCAAGGCCATGAGACAAACAGCACTGGACGGGTACTGTGGGAATGCACGGGGGGGAACAGGCTCTGGGGAATGCTGCTACTGCAGCTGAGGTGAAAAGTTACAGAGCTCCAAATAGCAGTCCCTGCCATTACTGATGCCGACGCACTAAGGTGCTGCACTTAGGATGTGTTTGCCTATGGAAACTAACAAAATGGCACCATTTTATAGTCAAAATTTCCGGCAGGGTAAGCCTGAGGAATCTGGTCTCTGTCAAAGGTGAAATTAGAGGAGGCTTTGAAACAGCCAGTTGTAACCCCTTGGGTGGAACTGGGGAAGACAGGACATCCTCTAAAGTGATGCTGACCAGTATGATAAAGCAGCTGACTTGAAGGTAGTAATTAGGAAAAGCAGCTGACCCAGCGTTACAGGTTTGTATGCTGGGGCATGCTGAGATGCCTTAGAGAGGGGAGAGTTAAAGACAGAGTACCTGTGTAGTAAGTGCCATGCAGGCATCTATATCTGCACTGTGTGTTTGGGGAGGTGGGAAATAATTCTATGGGTGGTGAAAAGGGTTAAAGTCATTAATTCTGGGTTGCTTGGTTGAAAGGGCTGTAGGTGGTCACATTTTACAATGATTTTTCAGAAAGGATGGTGCCAGAATGACAATAAAGGAGTATAAATGCATGGCTGCAAATCAAAGCATAAGATCGAGAACAAGGAAGAATTGGGCTCACAGGTCATTCTGGCACTGAGCATCTTTGTCTCCTTTGGGATGTCTTGACCTCTGCACTTTCCTTGCCTCTGCCTTTTTTCTGCCCTATGTTAGTGGTACACTTGGAGACTTCATTTGTTTCTGTCAGGATGTTCATACAATGACTGCTGTGAGTACGACTGTTGGTGCCTCTGGATATTACAGTAATATAGACTATAGTAATATCATAATGGAGGGAAAAAACAGGAATCTGCTGAAGGGTTGCTTTGGACTTTAGGACTATGAGTAAAACAGAAATGAAAGCAGAGAAAGACCTACCTAGTGACAGAGATTACATCCAGCAGTATCTAAGTGAAATAAAAAAGTTATAAAATGCAGAACATTATAAAAAAAGAGAGAAAGACGCAAGACAGGACTAAAAGAAACAAAGAATAGTAGAATTATAAACAGATCCAAGGAAATATGCACCTATGAATGACAGAAACCTCAAAGGTAGTCAATCCTGTTTTTTAAGAGACAACAGAGAGGAATGCCAGTGTTCCTGACCTGCAGAAGCAGCAGTTGCATTGCACATTCATTAGATACCAACAGCCCTCCACAGGCAGAGGGGACCTGAGACACAGATCTTTTAAGAAATCTGGTTTATTAGCTCTGATGTTTGAAAAACAATTTAGTTTCTTTTTGGTTGTGCTTCCTCCAGAACTAACAAGTAATGACCTACCACTGCCGTTGCTTATGCTGGTATCATCTTTACCAGATACTTTACATGGATTAGACAGGCCAGATCCTGCAGTAGGAGTTTATTTCCTCAGAGGGGCGTAGCAGGACGAGAAACAGAAGTGAGCTTTTCTAACGCTAGCCACTGGATGGAGCTGGTCCAAGAGTATCTTTCTGATGGCATGGGGACGACAGCATATGGGATAGCTATGCCACTGCCCTCGGGACTAGCTTCTGCATTTTCAGTCTGAACCTGTGGGTTGCTGGGGTCTGTAGTATGCTTCTAAAGGCTTGAGGGACAGTAACCAAGAGAAGCAAGCCTGGTGTAGGAAAGTGAAGCATGTTACTCATGAGAGCAGCTTAGGAGTCTGCCAACTGAGGAAGCTTGAAAGCCAGGAGTATAACTGAGCTTTAAAATGACTAACCAGACCAAAACCCAGTGGGATGACAGCAAATCCTTCCATAAGCTGTACCAGGCCTCTGGTCTGTCTCCAGACGCTCAATTTAATTTACTACACTTGTGACATGCTAGCTTCAGTCCTCTCAGCCTTGGGGCATTCTGAAAGCCTTCGTCTGGCCTGCAAAAGCAAAAGTCTGCCTTAGCATGGATCTGCTTTATAACACAGTACTTGGAAATCCTTGCTGCATGCCTCCTGGCTCAGAGTTGGTGGACATAATTCACTTTACAGGTCTAGTATCTGTAACCACACTTCACTAAGACCCCACTTAAGCTTCTACTTAAAAATATGACTCCAGCAGCTAGGACCTTTGGGAAGAAGCGACAAGTTGGATGGGAGCTGCAATGAAGCTCTGAATAAAGAGTGGGGGATAAATAATGCTGTTATGTCCCAGCACTGCCGTGTCAGTTACTAGTTTTTGTCCCAGGAGGAGCCTGGTAGCTCAGAGAGAAGTCAGAGCTCTGTGGTGCAGTATGTGCAGCAAGAGGTGGGCACTGCTCCAAATGGGCTGCAGGCAAGCATAGCTATGGGGGAAAAGGGACAGAGCCACCATGGCAGGGGTCACTTAAACTGCTGCAGAGAATTGACAGTGTCTCGTGGGTACCCTGTGAGCCTCTCAGGAAGGCTGCAGGCATAACTCACCCACCATACAGCTAGGAGATGAGCTGTGTGCATAACATCTGTGCAATTTGTATCACTCATCCATTTCAGTTGAAGCACATCAGATATTCCCTCTGCCTCCTCTGGGATTATTCCTCCCTCTGCTCTCCCAGGTAATCTCACCCTTGCACCTGCCCTGCCTGCTGTGTGTAGGTTAGAGGCAGCAGAAAAAGAGCTTTCCATTGTTTATGTGTAAATACATCTATGTATGAAGAAATGTGTAGGTATCAGACATCTCTGTGTTAATATGAATGTATATGTATGAGATGGGACATGTTATATATACAAGCATGTATGATTCACGTGTGTGTATCGGGTGGATGAACATGGGCTTGACCCCGAGTGTGCAGAACCAGCCTTTCAGAGTAAATGTGTTTCGCTACAAACAGCAAATGCCAAGAACTGCATAAAGAGAGGCCCAGCCTCTGGAAACACTGAGCTGGCAGACGGGACTGTTTTCCTGATGGCTATGTACTGCCCTGCGGGGATGCCTTGGCAAAGCTGGGAGCAAGGCATGGTCTCAGGTGGGATGTCTGCCGCAGCTCTGTGCTGAGGGACAAGGGATGCCTTCCCTCCTGGCGAGCTCCCCAGGCACTTCGGGGCCTCCCAGCCACCATGACGCATTTCTTTTTCTGACAGCCTTCTGTCGTGATGCAGTCAATGTAAGTCCTCGTCAGGATAGCAGTGGCTAAAGTAACGGCACCGTTGTAAAAAAAAAACCAGAACCGCAAAAAGCGCAATTACACCAACAGCTGTAGAAATCGGTGACAAGGCGACAGATTTACTTGGGTGTGTGGGGGAGTGAGGTCTTGCAGCGCGGGACTGACAGGAAAAGCATTCGAGGTGGGTTGAAGTGACGATGCTCTCAGGCCGATTAGCCTCTGCGTTTCCTCTTCGCGGCCTTAGAGACCCCGAAACGACCGGCCCCCCGCCCCCGCGGCTGGCAGCGCGGTGGGCGGAGAGAGGCGCGGACCTGCAGGGCCTCGCGCAGCGCTCGCCCAGGGCCCGCCCGCCTCCGCGCACAAAGTCGATGTACAAACTGAAAGTAAAAAAAAAAAAAAGCCAAAACACAAAAAACACCCGCAGCCCCCTCAAACACAACCAGAGAGGGACGGCGGCGGCGAGGCGGAAGCGACTTTGTCAGGGTGAGTGCAGCGGCGGGCGCCCGGCCGGGGGGTGCCCGACCCGGGGGCGGGGAGCGGGGCCGGAGCTGCACCCCTGCCCGGGCTGCGGGACGGGCTGAGCCGCGGGGAGGGAAGGGGTGGCGGTGAGGGGACAGGTACATCCCCGGCTGGGGGATGCAGCGAGGCAGGGTTGGAAAAAGAGGAGACACAGAGGGCTGGCAGGAAGTTTGGAAGGATTTGCAGGGAGGTGTTGCTCTCGCAGAACAGCCGGGGGTGGTGATTTAAGCTCCTCATGGGCTCTGCTCGGCCTGACCGAGGTCGGAAAGTGCTGCAAGGTCATCTTTGCAGCGGAGCTGAGACAGGACAGAGCCTTGCGTGGCCCGCTCCCAGTACGAACCACCCTGCACCGCGCTGGTGGGTAGAAGTACTGAGTGTGGGCTGGTGCCAATGCAGGAATGAAGCCGTGACGCAGTGCAATTCCTTGCGGCGGTTGGTACAGCACACCCATGGTGTGGGCAGTTCCCCTGCTAGAATACCTAAAAATGGGATGATTACTACTCTCTTGCCGTGGCAGGGGGTAGTTCAGTGGGTCATCTGAGTCTTGTTTTTTGCCATGCACAGGGTAACACGTGTGGTATTTGAGATACTGTTCTGCTCCAGGGGATGCCTTGAGTAGATATTCACCAACACAGTTGTGGGCAGAATTCAGTCCCTTCCCCTCCTGGTGCCCTAATTTGGCTGTGATGCAGGAGGCAGAGAAGATGCAGAAGCTTGGGAATGCGTCCCCTGACTTGGGATGTGTTCAACTGGCAGTGGTGCACTTTTGTGCCTACACAAAGCCTTCAAAAGCAGCTGTCCCATGCAGAGCAGAACTCACATAGCATAGTTTTGTGTGAGGTTTCACTAAAGAGGCTTTTCTGATCGTCGATGGGAAGGGATGAACTCATGTTGCAGTGGAAGCAGAAGCAGGATCATTTTTTTGTCTATAGCTGCCAGCGCCACAGAGGTAGTACTACAGCAGGCAATAATGTTGGGACCCATTCCTCCTTGTTAGGTTTTTGAGACTTTGTGAGTAGGATTTGGATGGAGGCAAAGCTGGCAGGAGTACACACATGGAGGCAATACAGTCACATTTACTTTATTTTCATAGAAAACCAGGCTAAATTGCAGGAGACACATCTCAAGAGAGATGAGACTTTAAATAGCAATTTGTTAAACATTCTTTGGTGTATGTTTCTGCTTTCTGAGCTTTCAGAATACCACACTTTCAAACTTTACTCCTCAGCATTGAGAGATAAAGTCTTCCCCCCCCCCCCTTTTTTTTTTTCTGAAGATGAAGCTGGAATTTGCACCCACTCCTGTTTTCAGGAGTTGTGATTTTCACACAGTAACATCCAGCATGCAGCAAAAGATTAGTGCTCTGTGAAAGCTAAAAAAATGTGCCAGGGAAGAGCTGCTTGAGGAGAGGCCGACTAACACAGATGTAGATTACAGGTGAAAGGGCACTTATTAAATATTTTTAGGTGTGGAGAGAGTTTGTGTGTGCTGTATTGTTACTTTCTTTATGCATTGGGTTAGATACACTGGTGAATAGAAGTTCTAGAGGACTGCAGTGTACTAAGTCCCAAGGCCAGATAGCTGTGTGCCTCCTCCAGAAGCCTTTTCAGGGCTTGCCCAGGGAATGAAAGTTTGATCACTCACCTGTTGGTGAGCCTGCTGAAAAGCAGCACAGTTTGCCCTCTTAAATTCAGGAAACAGCTGCCCTTCCCACACAGGACTGAGCCAGACCCATCAGTGTCTCTCTACATTGACTGCGAGGATGAGAGGACGTGTGACCCTCCTTAGAGAGGATGACCAAGTTCAGGATGACCAGAGGGAGAGTAGATGCCTGGGGCTGTGCATGGGAGTGCTGTTTTGTGCAGGCTGCTTTCTGGATACCTGGCTTAGAATGTGTCTCTGGCACCTACAGAAAGCTACAGGTAGACATCAAGCTAACCACTGATTCTGAGGAGTGGTCTTTATTGATGCTGTACCCTTTTTCAGCAGGGGTCACCATGAAGAGGAGTAAGGATGGAGTGAGAAAGCCCTGCAGCAGAGTCTGAAGACTTCAGACAAGCTGTCTTTCCTGGTGGCCTTCCTGATGCCTGGATCTAACTGCTCTGGCAGGCCTGTCAGCATGATTAGAATGAGGAGGAAGAAACTGTGGGCATCTTGCTTCTGCTTTGCAGCTGCCTTTTTCCTTGTGATGATGCTCCAGGTACAGGGGTAGAGAGGGGGTATGCATGAGATCACTCTCAAAGTATGACCCAATTCTGGCAGATGTGAGAGGGCAGTGAAGCTGACAGATGTTTTCCGTACAAGTCTGTGCTTTAGGAGGAGTGTTTAAAGAAACTCTGTCAGCATCATTGGCCTGGTGATAATAGCTGGCTGCAAAAGTGACCTTACACAGACCAGGGAAATCTGAGCACATCATTAAGTGGAGATGGAAATCTGTGCATCTGACTCAAGGGCCTTTTTTAATGTTGGAAAGTCCAGTAGCTGGTCAGTAAAAAAATGCTTGAGAGAAAAATCAATGTGGAGGCATATTAATTTGTGGGTGGTGCAGGTTAGCCTGGATTTCATTAGAAGAGAACAACTTTTATACAAATCAATCAGCCTTGTCTGGCAGTCATGGGACTGTAGGAGACTTCAGTCATGAGAGGGCCAGGATCTGTCCCAGAGATGTCTTTCCACTTGGGCTGTGCTCTGAACTGAAGCCCTGGTGCAGACCAGTACCTCAGGTAACTCCCAGTGGAGCCAGCAGGAGGACCAGCTGCCTGCTCCAAATTGGAGTCATTTCTTGGGGGCAGTCACTGACACTCAACAGTCACTTTTAGTTCTCTTCCCCTAAAACAAGGCATCCAAAGGTGATATGTCTGCCCTAACATAGGAACAATGCTAGCAAGTCTTTAGGACCTTTATTGGGAGGGTGTGTGACTCTGCTGCACCTCCACAGCTAAGCAGGTTTGGAGGTCATTAGAAGTTCCCTGTGCTTAGCTGGGATTTTTATCTGGGAGAATTCAGTGGACAGTGACACTCAGTGCCCTAGTGGTGGGAGTGATGTAGCGCACAAGCTGTAGATACAGTTGGGGTGTATCAACACCCAGGAGTTTGGTGAGAGCTACAAGAAATTCTGCCCAAATATAGAGACCCCTTAAATTCTGCCAGGGCAAAATTTGGAAGCAAAGAATCATAGAATCATTAAGGTTGGAAAAGACCTCAAGGATCGTCAAGTCCAACCGTCAACCCAACACCACCTAACTCACTAAACCATGTCCCTAAGCGCCACATCTACATGTGTCTTGAACACCTCCAGGGATGGTGACTCCACCACCTCCCTGGGCAGCCTGTTCCAATGCCTGATCACTCTTTCAGTGAAGAATTTTTTCTGATAACTAGCCTAAACCTCCCCTGGTACAACTTGAGGCCATTTCCTCTTGTCCTGTCACTTGTTACTTTAGAGAAGAGGCCAGTACCCACCTCACTACAACCTCCTTTCAGGTAGTTGTAGAGAGTGATAAGGTCTCCCTCAGCCTCCTCTTCTCTAGACTAAACAACCCCCGTTCCCTCAGTCGCTCCTCGTAAGACCTGTGCTCCAGACCCTTCACCAGCTTCATTGCCCTTCTCTGGACCTGCTCCAGCACCTCAATGTCCTTCTTGTGGTGAGGGGCCCAGAACTGAACACAGGATTCAAGGTGCGTCCTCACCAGTGCCGAGTACAGGGGCACAATCACTTTCCTAGTCCTGCTGGCCACACTATTTCTGATGGAGGCCAGGATGCTGTTGGCCTTCTTGGCCACTTGGTCACACTGCTGGCTCATGTTCAGCTGGCTGTCGACCAGCACCTCCAGGTCCCTCTCTGCTGGGGAGCTTTCCAGCCACTCTCCCCCAAGCCGGGAACGTTGCAGGGGGTTGTTGTGACCAAAGTGCAGGACCCGGCACTTGGCTTTATTGAACCTCATACAATTGGCCTCAGCCCATCGGTCCAGCCTGTCCAGATCACTCTGCAAAGCCTTCCTACCCTCAAGGAGATCAACACACCCGCTCAATCTGGTATCATCAGCAAACTTACTGAGGGAGCACTCAATCCCCTCATCCAGGTCATTGATAAAGATGTTAAACAGGACAGGCTCCAAAACCAATCCCTGGGGAACAGGAAGGAGCATGGTCCTGGAAAATCCTGGACGTGAAGTAGTTATAGACTTATTTCAATTATATTGCTGAAGTTATATCTTGTTAAACTGTTAGACATATGAATCTTTTCCCCAGCTACTATCTTGTCCACTTGCCAATGAAGGAGTGTTTTCTGTGTTTTCTGTACAGCTGCACTTTGCACAGCCTCCTGTCCCTGCTGTCCTAGTATCACATCACAGAGCCTATTTAGTCTAGCTACTATCAGTGTGTTTTGCTACACAGTGAGAGCGAATGACACTGCACGGAACAAAATCAGTGCATGAGGTAAAGCTATCAGGGAAGACAAATGTTTTCAGACAACTTAACATACAAATGTTTTCAGGCAACATAAACAACACTCTCCAGCTTTCCAATAAGTGAAAGTGTTGTGGCCAAAGCTCTCTGGTGGGTTTGAGTTTCCCCATATTTCTTGCAGCTGTTTCTGGGGTGGCGTTCTGCACTGCCTGTGAAGAATGCATGCACAATAAGATGTCTGCATGGTAGCAGGAAGGTCTTTGCCCCACTAAAGCTAAGAGTGGGAGCTATGTATCCAGTGGCCGTAACTGTTGGCGCCATTTGTGTCACTTAGCTCAACAGACTTCTCTGCCTCAGGACACTTTTATGGCAGGTGCTACCTGTAGAAAAGAGTGGTGGCTTCATTGTTACCAGAAATCCCCCAGATTTTCAGGGCACTTCTGTCTCATGGCTGATGATGAGCAGTGTTAGAGGCTTCTTCTGTGTGTGGAGAATTTTTAAGGTTCCTCACAGGTTTTTAGATGTGTAAATGATAGTTCATACTGGTACAACTTTCACTTCTCTCCATACGGGTGGGATTTTTCTCCTCTACCTAGCCATCAAGTTGTAGTTACATTGTCTTTAAGACCTATCTGCACAGTTTAAAAATTAATAGAGGTGAGTAGAGATGGCCACACAGAGACATGAAAACTTCATGGGGCTTTTTACAGCTAATTTCCAGAAGAAACATGGCTACTGAAGGGCTGTTCTCTCTTTTGTGCTTTTACAGGGAGAAAGCAGAAGTTGTGTCATTAACTCACGTGATGTGGCCATATCTCAGTACAGATATATATTTCTTGCCTTAATGCAAATTAAAGTTTTTGCTGTTCTTGCATAAGATCATCTGGGCAGTGGCTGCAGTCAGTGAAATCCACGTTGATGAATAGAAAATGCACATGCAAACTTAGTGCTTGATGCTTAAACTCTGATTTGTCAAGCAGATATCCTGGCTAATGACAGTAATGAACTGTGATATGTGTGTTTATTTCCCTGAAGGTTATCACTGAACTGGGCAATTCACAGAATAAGGTGGCAGTATTCTCTGGTTTACACAGTGGCCCATTAAAACCTGTGGAGAGGCATGCTTTTCAGTTTAAGAAACGGGAACTTCACAGCAGTTTGAAGACAGAGTCTGATGTCAATCACTACCCCATCCTGCTCTGGTGGTCTCCCCTCACTGGAGAGACAGGGAGATTGGGTCAGTGCGGAGAGGATGTTTGCTTCTTTACTATCAACAAGACCTACCAGGACAATCAGATGACAAGAGCTTTTCTGTTCTATGGTAAGGATCTGTTTATTTTTAAAGAAGTAACCTCCCCTCCTGCCCAGTTATTTTTCTTTAGAGATTAAATGTCCTTGGTGGAATCACCGAGAGCAGGAAACTGAGGCAGCTTGTTGTGCTAAACTTTGCCTGGTGCTGAATACCATCAGCAGAGATCCAGAGATGCACATTCTCTGTAAAAGTACTCTGAAGAGTGACCATGCACGTCTGTGGAATGACTGTTGCCTTGTCTCATGCTTCTTTCTAATCACATGTGCTCCTTCTTTATGGGAGAAAAGGTCATTTTCCATAGCTGACAAGTCATGAAAAGACAGTCTGAAATCAAGCCAGCTTTTTCTAGTCTTCTGGCTTGTCACCCCCAGCAGAGGTTCTGCAAGGCCTTTGTTGCACTTGTGCAAGTCTTTTGTCTTAAAATAATGGTCTCGCTGGTAACTGTGCAACTCCCCTGCCTCATGTGCCAAGAGATTGCTAGCAGACTGTAAATGGAAAGTAGTGAAAGAAACCTATTGATTCTGCACTGGGAGCAGCAGCTAATGCAACCTTCTGAGCTGCTCTGGTACTGCCACCTTAGAAGCTTCTCACTATGTGTACTGTAAAGCCAGTCCACAAAATACAAAAGATGCATATTTTAAAAATTGGGTTTATTTTGGTTTGGTTTTTTTTTTTTTCTTTCTCCCAACACAGTTGCTTTTCAGAGAAAAAATGAATTTTAGGTGCAAAAATAAAGCCATGTGCTTTTCTATGACTGGTAGGTTCCGCTCCTTTGTCTGGAAACAAAATAAAATAAAACAGTCCTGAATCTCATTCACTCAGTTAGGGTACAGATGAACTGAAAATATGGGAAAGAAAGGCCCTTAGCTTGGTTGTTGACATTGAGCCAAAAACTTCTCATCGGTAATCTTTTGAGAGCTCCAAGTAGGTCAGCTTTGTCAGTTGATAATGTAGTGGTCAAGCATGGAAGCAAAGGAACAACAGCAAAAGAATGAGAAGCTGACCTAATTAAAGACAAGGAAAACTAGGTTTGCATCATATGAGAGCTGTGAAGTCTGGTGGTTTTGGTCTCTGTTAGTAATTCTGTTTGTCTTGTTTCAGCATTAGGAAGACACTGTAATTTTTAGCAGGCTTGTGGACCTGGTTTACTTACTTATTTTTAAAGGACTGTTTATACTGGGCAAAAGACTCTCCCTGTAGGTTTTTTTTTTCTTCTAGTGATGCTGGCTATGAACTATGTAAAGACCAGTGTCAAAATATGCAAAAATGTTACACACATGCACACACTCTCTCTCCCTGCCTCCCATCCCCCTCTTATCTGACCTTGATGCACTGAGCTGTGGGCCTGCACCAGGGTGGATTTTGGTGTTCCACAATTTCCCTCTAAACAGCCTGCTGAGTGAAAACATCTGCATTTCCCTGGTAAGGTTGGATCAGAGCACAGCTTCACCTTCCAAAGAAACTGCATTAATTTTCTCCACGCTCAGTGAACTAATCAGGAGAACGATCCAAAGCTTAGAAAAAATATTGTGCAAAAGTATGGGGTACAGATGTTTTCCAGCAGCACTGCTTTGGTAGGCACACTTGCTTTTCTGCAGCTTGTCCTGATTTACTCTCCTGACCTGGGAGGCCCCTGGGTGTATGTGATGACTTTGTCAAGTGCTACCATCTCCTGTTTGGAAGGAGGTGTCCTCTTGCTGTATTATGTCTCTGCTTTTGGCTTTTGGGAGGGATTCCCCAACTCCACCAGCATCACATACTTAACAAGAATTTTATGTGTAGCATGAGCTACCAATGCAACTGAGTCAGCATGAGCTGGATCTGGTGCCATGCTGTCAGAGCCTCAGGGGTGTTGTTCCTAAGGGAGGAGGATGCCCAGCTTTTCTGCGCTCGAGTGTTGAATCCTTGAAGTATGAATGCTGAATGAAAGATGTCTCCTAAGATGCAAAACTTCTCCTGACAGCATCTGTCTTTATCTTCTATGCTTTGCCACATATCTAAGATTTCCTAATTAATAGTTTGGAAGTTGAAATTGCCTGTAATTGTAGTTGTCTTGTGCTCGTAAGTTCCTTTATTTCCTTCATCTCACTGGGTAGGGAACATGCTCATGTTATCTTCCCTTTAATCCTTAAAAGCTTTTTGTCTTCTTGCTGTATTGGGATTGATTGTTATATTAGAATGTAATTCTGATGTCCTCTGATCTAGAATGCATTTTTCTTTAATTTTCTCTTTGCCTAATTCTCTCCTTGTTTAGTAAGTTTTACATGTTGCGGTTTTGTCTCTCTCTCATCCCTTTCCTAGTCTCATTTCTTTCCTGCATTTTCCTTCCCTCTTCCCTGCAGTGCTGGCTCAAAGAGGGAGCACCCTTGTAAGAGACAGAGCTGAACCGGTGTTTTTTCAATCCACAGCATTTCAATATTGTTTGTATGCACTGCTGCTTCTCTTCTGGGCATCATTTAGAGCAAAGTGTTTTCAAAACTAGATAGGTCAAATAAACTTCCTGTGAGAATTTGATTCACTTGCAGTTTTCCTCACTTTTTTCTATCACTGTAACACACCAAAACCAGAGGCAGCAAATAGCGTTTTTTAGTGAGTGGCACAGCCTTTCATCTTTTTAGTGTTGAAGGCTTGGGACCACCCTTCAGTGGAAAACAGAGGTCAAATACTTAGTGGCCTTAAGAAAACCGACCAGATACACTTGAAGGATCTTGTTCTATAGAAGGTTTTAATGTTACTGACAGCTGTTGTCTATCTTTCCTGCAGTAGTGAAGTCTTATGTTGGTTTTATAAGGTCACCCTTGGAGTCATCTTTGCAGGCTTGTGCAGCCACAAAGATACAGGGCATTTTTTTTTTTCTTCTTTATACGTTAGTTTTTAGATCAAAATTCTGTGTTTGACTTATGCTAGCTCCCTCTTTTTCTGCCTGAGTTGTTTGAGGTCAAGGGTAGAACAGAGAGAAGGGATTTGTGGTGTTTTCTAAACCAGTTTTTCACTGTTTCAGTTTATGAATCTCCCTTGCTTGACAATATCAGTTAAAAGTTTTGTATATTTGTTGCTTGTACTTAAGTAAAACAGAAATATAAGACAGTGGGGAAGCATCTTGACAGAGATTCATCAGCTTCGCATGTGATCAGCAATAAAGCTAGTCGTATGAGTCTAGTACAGTGGTACTGAAGGTACAGCAAGGTTCAGATTCAGGAGGTGTATTTTGAATTCAGTTTTGCACAGACCAGCCTTTGAGAAAGGGCTTCTATGTTTTTTCTAAAGCTTCCATCACAGCTTTCCTGAGTTGTTTTGGAGGCTCCATGTCCTCACAGGGAGGCACAAGAACCTGCAGTGGTCTGTTTTTAGAGCTTAGACATGTTTCTTCTTCTATTATTGTCATTAGTTTGAGGAGACGTCTTCTGCCAGAAGCTACTTCTTTATGTATCTGGTAGGCAGCTGTGATACATCACCTCTTAATTCTCTCTTTGATAAACTAAATAGATTGGCTTCCAAAGTCTCCATTGTACAATGTCTTTCCAAGACTTGAATTTTTCTTGTAATTTTTCTCCTTAGCCCTGTCCAATATTTTGGCATCCTTTTGTTGTTTTGCTACTAGAACCAAATCGAGCCCTGCAATAACTATTTTCCTCACATCATAAATGGAGGCAGTACCATGTGTTCCCCTATTTACAAAACTGGAGGATTATTAAGCATTTTATTAGTCTCATTTCAGTGCATTAAAATACAAAATTCCTGGTGAGCCTTTGAAATGAGAGGTCTTTAAACTAGTGTGACCTGAAAGGAAACCGTTTCTAATATTAACTACTGATCCCCATTCTCTAGATTCTTCTGCTGACTAATTTGGTTTTATCTGTCATAACACTCCTCTGTCTTTGCATGAACTGCTCTCTTTGCAATACTGCCTTATAATGTCATAAATGCAAGGGTTGTAGGGCTGATATTACATAAAACATTGTACTAGTGTTGCATGATTGACAGGGGCAGACTAAACACTGTTCACTGTTTGCTTTTGTCTAGGTACTGACTTCAGTATAGACAGTTTACCCCTCCCTCGTAAAGACTATCATGACTGGGCCCTTTTGCATGAAGAGTCGCCAAAAAACAACTACAAACTCTTCCATAAACCAACAATCACCTTATTCAACCACACTGCAACCTTTAGCCACCATTCTCACCTGCCACTGACTACTCAGTACCTTGAGGGTGTAGGGGTCCTGAAGTCATTGAGGTACATGATCCCACTGCAGATGAAGAACAGCCTGAGGAAGAGGCTTGCACCACTTGTATATGTACAATCTGACTGCAACCCTCCTTCTGATCGGGACAGCTATGTGCGTGAGCTGATGTGCCACATTGAAGTAGACTCTTATGGGGAATGTCTGCATAACAGAGACCTCCCTCATCATCTCAGAAATCCAACTGCCATGGATGATGAGAACTTCCATAAAATACTGGCACAGTACAAGTTCATTCTTGCTTTTGAAAATGCTATCTGTGAAGATTACATCACTGAAAAACTCTGGCGGCCACTGAAGTTAGGAGTGGTACCAGTGTACTTTGGGTCTCCCAGCATTGTAGACTGGCTTCCTAGTAACAAGAGTGCAATCCTGGTATCCAGTTTTTCACACCCTCGGGAGCTGGCCCATTATATCAAAACGCTGGATAAAAACGATCAAGAATATGAGTCGTACCTACAATGGAAACTGAAGGGGGACATTTCCAACCCAAGGCTGCTTACAGTAATGAAGGAACGCAAGTGGGGAGTGCAGGATATCACCCAGGACAATTACATTGACACCTTTGAGTGCATGGTGTGTAACAGAGTGTGGGAAAACATCAGAAGGAAAGAAAAGGTACATGTGACTTTGTCCTTGTGTCTCAGGGAGGCTTGAAAATAATGCTAGACTCAGATTTGTCCCAGGAGGTTTTCCAGATTTCTGGCCAGCCTACAACCACTGATATTGCAATGACACTGGGTTGTGCATCCTCATGTCAAGAAGTGTTGGCAGAAGGCGTGGATGCACAACCAGAGTATGTGTTCCTCATACTGCTGTAGTGCTTGAGCTTATGCACATTGACCATTGAGCTGATGGTCATTTCAGCAGAAGGCTTGAATTGTTTGAGGAGGAGGTTTTTATCAGGCTACAGAAAGTAGCCTAGCTTGCTGACTTGCTTTAGATGACCTGGAACATTTGGAAATAGGTTTCCCAGAGAGGTTGTGGGATCTCTGTCCTTGGAAGTGTTTTAAGACTCAACTCATTGCTGCCCGAGGCAGTTAGATATGGTTAGACCTGTTTGGAAGAGGGAATCATAGAATCATAGAATGGCCTGGGTTGAAAAGGACCATAGTGATCATCTAGTTTCAACCCCCCGCCATATGCAGGGCCGCCAACCACTAGACCAGACTGCTCAGAGCCACATCCAGCCTGGCCTTGAATGCGTCCAGGGGTGGGGCATCCACGACCTCCCTGGGTAACCTGTTCCAGTGTGCCACCACCCTTTGGGTGAAAAACTTTCTCCTAATCTCTAACCTAAACCTCCCCTGTCTTAATTTAAAACCATTCCTCCTTGTCCTATCACTATCCACCCTCATAAACCGTCGCTCCCCTTCCTGTTTACAGGCTCCCTTCAAGTACTGGAAGGCCGCAAT
>VZTO01020784.1:50272-80812 GCA_013400615.1 Syrrhaptes paradoxus
CCTCTTTGTCTCGTATGTGCCTTAGCATAGCTTCTAGAAGGATCTGTTCCATGATCTTCCCAGGCACAGAGGTGAGGCTCACCTGCCTGTAGTTGCCCGGGTCTTCTTTTCTCCCTTTCTTAAAAATGGGAGTAATATTTCCTTTTTTCCAGTCTTCGGGGACCTCCTCAGACAGCCAGGATTTTTCAAATATGATGGAGAGTGGCTCAGCAACCAGAACTGGACTAGATGATCACCGGAGGTCCCTCCTGACTTAAATACTCTATGACTGGGTCTGTGTATGTGTGGGTACATTCAATCCTGTAGTGACAGCATGCCATTGTTCGTGGTCACATTTGGCGACTAAACATTGCAATATCAATGTTTAAGCCAGGTTGTGTGTTTGTGAGAGGAATTGGACCTGTTCTTCCTGGTCTAATCCTCTTGAAAGTATGCTGTTAGAGACCAGCCAGAAATGGCTGTCTTGTCAGGAAGCCCAGCACTGAGGGCCCAGCAGTCTTGCAGGGGTGCCAGCCATGACACCAGAAGGCCGTTTCAAAGGCATCATGAGCTGTTCAGTCTCCTGAGGGCTACTAGCTGTGGTGAATTCGGCTGGTATAAACAGAGCATTACCTGGAATTAAACTGAAGCTAAAAACTCTAACCACGTATATTTCTGAGTTGGTGGATACTCATTTTAATTGCCACATTCCTTTGAGGTTTCCAGGTTTATGTACCAAGAGACATTTTTCAAACTCTGCACAAGCTCAGTTATCAGCATGAATCAAAAAGAAAAAACTTTTTGTGTCCAGTGATGGAACTGGTCAATGGCTCTAGTATCCTACAGCTGTCCTATATCCATTAGGCCATTATTTAACTGGTCACAGTCTGAGCAGTGCGCTATACGGTCAGCCAGTAGAAGGGAGGTGAGGAAAGCATTTGAATTTACTAAGTTGAGCTGAAATGATGGGGAATACAAACTGGTAAGCATTACATTTAACCAGCCTTTTTTGTTTCTGGTGCAAATGTGGACAGATGTCCTCTTTTTGAGTTAGGAATACAACTATGGAAAGGTATGGAATAGGTTAGATACAGATATCCCTTCCCTGTGCTTTTGTGGTGCTTTGGTCAAGAAGATTATAAAGACCAGTTCGCTCTGCTGGTCAGATTTGTTGCTTGTTTTTTCTCCTTAAAAAAATCTCAGTAAGTGTGTGCATATTTAAGATGAAAACAGAATATAATTGTAAAAATAGAATTCCTTGCCTTAGCATTTCAGTTTGAGTGGGCTGGTGCTGCTCATTTGCAGCCAGACCTGATCTGAGACTTGGGCTCTTGTCAGCTTGACTGCCTTGTCCTGGACACTTCAGGAAGAGCTTCCCCTCTGACATCCACAGGGACATGTCTAGAACCTGTAGTGGGAAGGAAAATGTCACTGACATGCTTTGATAATTTACTAATGGCATAGCACTTTTCTTCTCTGTCTGCCACAGCCCCTGAATAATCCTTTTTATTTCTCTCCATTGCCAGGGATGGCCACCCAAGAGGTGGAAGGCTCAGGTTAACCATCTGAGCTGCCCCAAACCAGAGGCATTCAGGTTCTCCTCTTCAAACCCTGGCCGGACTTCTCTCCAAGAGATGTGGATACCAAGCTTCGAGCAATCCAAGAAAGAAGCCTGGGCACTGAGACACCTGGTGGAAAGGAACAGGAATTTTACAGCTCAAGAATTTTGGATGCTTGTATTCAAAGAATAAACACAATGACCTGTAAACCAGAATGAGCTCCTCAGAGGAGTCTGTGGAGTTTTCTTTTCTGCGTGACCTTATCATATGTGGGATTGATAGCCATAGGAAGTAGACCTGTAAGACTGAGTTTAGTATGTTCAGTGCTCAGAGAGTACTAAGGAGCACTGAACAATACAGTCACCCTGCCAGGTGATACGTATATATGTATATATATATATATATATATATATATATATAAAGTGTTCTAAAAATAAATATATATATATATGTATATGTATTAATTGTTAGTTCAGATGTTTGAGAATTAAGGCACGAGTTGTCAAGGTTCTCAAAGCCCAGTTAGCACGCAGGTAATTCTCATGAAGCAGATGAGAATCTCTCCCATCTTTAGATACATAGTTGTATTCCTGGCTTCAGGACTCCTTTTTACCCAGTCCAGGACCCTCCTTTGCTGCATTGATAGCCATGAGCTGGAGATCAGCTGGCACCATTGCACTGGTATGTCTTCTGTCCTGCTTTAGAAGTAGAGGAAGAACTTGGGACTGTGTCCCTGCTAGCTGTTTATTATCAATTCACCTGGCATCAGCAGATTTAGCAGGGACTTGATGGGCTTTGTGTCCTGACACTGAGTGCCAATGTAAAGTGCATTAGTGCTTGGCACAAGGAAGCACCATCTGTTAGTGTCCAGGGACAGACTGAATGAAAAACATGCTGGCTCAGATTTACCTACCATCTTCTGCTAAAAATAAGCAGAGCACATGAATATCTCCACTCCGCAGAAATTGGGCTGGCCTCAATCTGTTTTACCTTCTTGCTTTTCTGATGATGGACTAGTATTTTTGTCACATATAAACATGGAATTATGTGCTTGAAAGGGCAGGGGTAAAACTGAGAGTCCACTGGTACTGAAAAGTCTTCAACAGGCACAAGCGGAGGTAGGCAAGCAGCCTCCCTGTTTTAACACAGAAAACCCCTAATTACTTTATCTGACAAAGAAAAAACTTTGTGATCTTGGTTGTCACTTGCCAAAGGAGATGCCTTTGCCTGATATGCAGACTGTTGTAGTTCTTCATGCCAAGTTCTTTCAACCTCAGTCTATGGAGGAATCAACTTCCACAGGATCTGCAAATGGCATTATCTGGGTGGAGCTGTTTAGCTGAAGGAGACTCATTCTTACACATGCCTGTGTATGGTGACAGAGGGAAACATAATGACTAATAAGGAGTTCTTCACATTGCTGGAAAGGCAGATTTTTACTTGTCTGATACTTTCCATGCAATTGTTCCTTTTAGCAGGCTATTTTAAGGTTGCTGTCAAACATCTGGTTGTTTCATGAATGGTTAGCCATGGGGAAGGATGTGAATAGCATTTACACCAAGAAATTGGCTGCAAAATTTACTTACCTTGTAAAGTTTCCTCACCAGAAATTTCCTATATTTGGTATAGCTGGTGAATTTTTAATTTTTATTACTTTTCAGTCTAGTAAGAGAAAGAGCAGGTCTGTGGCCACAAACTGTATAGTATTGGTCATTGTTTCTATGAACGTGTAATTAGTTTCAATTAAGTGAAACAGTCCCTCTTACATTTGTCACAAAGAATGTGCGGCATACAGCATCTGTTGGACATGTCTTAAACTCTTTCCCCAGTGGTCTACAGTGCAAGTTATAACTAAGCTCCACAAATGAAGCCCTTCAGGAATGTGGTATTAACACCAGACTTAGAGGCTTTACTAAATCAGGACTAAGAGCTGGACATACAGCCTAACAACATTTGCAAAGGGAACTGCTGAATCTGCACCTCTTGCCAGGAATGTCTGTTTCTCCTCCCAGATTGGCATAGAATGTCTGCAGCATGAAGGACTAACTCTCTTTTTTGTCATGTTCTGCTGTCTTCTTTGCCAAAAATCTCAAGCAATGTTGTTTGAAGACATCGGGAGCTGTACAACTGAAGCTTTAAAAAAAAAAAATTGTTTCCATGGTGGAATCTGTCAGATCCTGAGCTTTCTGAGCAATATGGTAGATAGATATTACCCAAAGATATGAAGCATATTTATCTCAAAGAGTTCATGGTGCATGATTATCCTTCATTTTACTTTGGAAGCCTAGGTGGGAAAGGAAGATGGAAGTATATGGATTACAACCCACATTTCAAGTGGTCAGCATCTTCATCCACTGCTATACACAGTAGAAAGATGAGTCCACAGAGCAGCTGGCTGGAGGTGTGCTGTGGTGTAAGGTAATTGTCACTAAGCCTCACAAGATCCTCTCACAATGCATCCTTTCTAGAGGATAAGCATTAAGGTCTTGGCTCCCACAGACTAGTTCAGAACAACCTAAATTTGTCCTCTTGGTCTTTAATCACCCTCTAGAGCCTTTTTTCCTGTGCTGGGTGTAGGGAAGTCTTAGTGAACATTACCCTGGGCGATTTACGGCAAGGATTTGTGCAGGCTAATGAAGTGTAAGAAAGATGACCATTGTGAATTTAAGTTGATCAGTTGATCTCTTTCCTCCCCCTGGTGTTCTGAGAAGGAATAAGCAAAAGCAGCTGACCAGTCTTTTACCAGTTGTTTGGTTTTTGTTTGTTTGTTTTGTTTTTTCCTCCCCATCTGGTTTGCTAGCCTTCTGGCCATGTGCAGGTCTGTAATTCTAGCTAACAGAGAAATCCAATTTGTCTGGCACAGCCCTTTCTTTTTCTGGTTTCTTTTTGTCTTAGAAAGGCAATAGCAAAACAGTTGAGAAAAGCTCTGTATTTTCAACAAGAGACGATTCTGGATGAATGAGTTCATCTTCCCAGCATCTTGTGTAGTGGTAACAAGCTGTCCTGATTTCCACTATTTTGGGATGTAAGACACAAAGATAATTCCTAATGGGCTTGCATTTATTCCCCTGAAGCCATATCCATCAGTTCCCCTGTGCGTCATACATCTTAGTAGCCTCTGAGCCTTTAGTGGCATTTGCACCTGAAATACAAAACCTTGAGACGAGGCTGCCCCTTCAGAAGTTGCCTGCGGTCATTTCAGAGGTGTCTCAGGGAATCTGCAGCAGTCCTGGTGAGGCTGGGAGAGCCTGGGGAAAGACTGACCCTAGGTGTCAGCTTTGGACATCGTCTTCCTTCTCCCTGTCCCAGAGGAAAATCAGGACCAGGGCACAGACAAATGGGAGCAGGGATTGCTTTTGCCCCTCCTGCTACACTCCCCTGACCTCCTGTGTCCAGCCTCAACCTTTCCCCAGCTTGCCATGATGTACATGTGCCCTTGTGCTTCTTGCCCTCCATGGCACTCCTCCCTGTCCTCCTGGGGGTCTGACTGCCTGTGCTCAAGGCCAGCTCTGACCTGGTGCAGTGATACCTGGGATCACGCTGTAGGGATGCAGCTAAAGTGAGCGTGAGAAGCTGGGAGAAGCCTCACCTGGGGCCTCCACTGTCACACCAGAGCTGCTTTTGAGGTCCTGAGTTCCTCTCTGGGCTGTGCTGTGCCATGCCTCTGCTTGGCCATGGGTGCTGACTGTGACACACGTTCTGGACTTGTGTCTCAGTCTTGACCTGCTTTGTCCCTATGGACCTGCTGGGTGACCGCTGGGCTGTGGCTGACCCTGCCCTCCATCACCACCTCTGCCCTGCGTGCCCTGCCTGTGGTGCTGAATCCCCTCCACTTCGGTGGGGGATACTGCCCAATTTGCTCCACTCCCAGCAGATTCTTTGTGCCCCACCCAGGGCTCCTTCCAGCAGTTATTGCTGGTGGGAAAAATCCCCTGGAATAACTGGTCCTGCTATCATGAGGCTTCCTCCAACTGTCTAAGAGTTGCTTCACCTCCCGATGAGCTGGTCTGCAGCAGATGCCCCCACACCACTGCTGGTATTGGTCCATCCCCTGACCATTACCCATAGACCTTTGACAGCCACATCCTCTGACCCACGGCAGAGTGCTGTGCAGTCAGGCCCCTCCTTTGCCTACTGCTCTGCCTTCTCCTTGCCTTCCTCCAGCACTCCAGTGATGGGGACTCTCCTGCCACATTGCTTTGATCCCAAGTGTGCACAGACTTTGGGTTCAAAATTTCTTTCCTCCTCTGAACTCTTGTCACTCGACCCGTTTTTCCCAGGTTCATTCATTTTTGCATATATGTTTACTCTTCCAAAATCTCCTTAACATTGACACTAGCCAACACACTTGCCTTGTTTCATTTTGTTTAGGATGGCCTGGCAGGGTGGGGGTGTTAACACAGGTGGGAGCATATCATATGAGATAGCTATGCCAGGCATACGTTAGAGGAATAATGGAGTATTTACCCCAGAAAATTAACAGTAAGCCAATGACTGGGAACGTGTTTAGAGAAACAAAATATAAGGAGGACTTTGACTGTGTTCATTTCAGTGCAAGTCAAGCTTCAATCCTATGCTGTGGGTGCACAACTGTGCATTGTGGTCTTTAGAAGTCAAATCCTAGCTTCCTTCCCTCATTCAGCATTTGACAGAGAAACAAAGCCAAATGCTTGCTTGTGGCAGACGTTAAAGAAAGCCAAAGATCTTGATGCTGCTAATGCACATTTGCAAAGCATGTGATACTGTGTTTTGTCACCAGCATGGTGTTACCCTAACATGAAATACAATGACAGCGGCTGTGTGCTTCTGTAGAAAAGCATGTCACTAATGCGTATCCATGAGGTGAATGGTGGGGAGGTTTCATATAGCTCACATAGCAGAGCCACATACTGCACAGCTCTGCGGAGACCGCAGGCTGAGGTTAAAGCCGGGCTCTCTCTGTGTAATTAATGGAAAGAGAGAGCCCGTCTGAATTACCTTTCACACGAGCAATTTCTCCAGTGGCAGAAAGGATGGAAGGCCAGGTATTGTAGGGTGGTGTGGACATGTGCTGCTGTGCCCTGCTGGCTGACATTCCCCCCTAAGTGTTTATAAACAGTTGTTATAGAACCCTCATGTGCAGACCTTGTTTTTAAGTGTGTCTCCTGAACTCAGGGTTAATTAATTAATTATTAAAAACCTACAGCCATTTGCTGATCTCTTAACTCTCTGGCCTTGGAAAAAGACAGGGTGTAGAGACAGCTGTTTTGCATCTGATCAATCAAATGTCTTGAAAGCAATCTTATTTAATATATGTACTTATATTCTGCAGGGAAAAACTTACCTGAAGATTGCTAAGGTTGCAAATTAAAGCAGAAGGAAGAACGCTTGTGTAACTGGTCTTTTCAAAAATAGCAGAGGGTTTGCCCTGAAGAATTATGGGAAGTTGGGGCAGCACCAAGGCCATGAAACCCAGTCCATTTTGCCTTCCTAGTCCCATCCCAAAATGACACACACACAAATTAGTTACCTTTTCCTGCTTGCTTTCACTGTCCATCATGAACCCGGAGTGAGGTAAGTGTCTGGAAAAAGCACCATCAAAAGCGACTTAGCCAGAGGCTGTGTCCTTCTGCCTCAGTGCAAGGGAAACACCTGGCATCTCTAATCTGTGCGGTAGTCGGCTTACCAGTCTGGTAGTCTTCTGTATGCAAAAAACCACATTAAAGGACAAGGGGCTGCATGTTGCTTTCTGATGGCTTCAGACTCTAGTCTCTAGGTCCCCTGGGTATGCAGGTCTGTGGTCCCATGGTCCTGCAAGCTGGGAGGAGACTTACTCCTCCCAGGGACAGTAAGCTCAGAGGACTGAAACGTGCTACACACAGGAGGTTTGTCGAAGCCTAAGCAAAGCCACCTCTGTTTGATGGGCTTTGCTGCAGGCTCCAGGACTGCTTGGCAGCTTCATCAAGCTCCTTTTCAATGCTGTGTGTTGCATGCAGAGAAGCCAGCTCCTTCTGGCCCACCAGCATGTGTCTTCTGGATGGTGGGGTGTCCTTGGGCCTCTGGTGGACACTGGATGCTGCAGTCCTCAGGCCAGAATGGGGTTGGGTTGGAGGCAGCTTGAGGTGCAGCAGTTGCAACCTGGAGATTGAAGTGGCAGTGCATCAGTGGTAATCCAGCAAGCCTTCCAGGGCCATGAGGCTTGGAAGGTAATTGTATTTTTTTCCTCCTTTGCTGTCAACTTTTCTGAATGTTTTTGGTATGCACACTTTGCAGTTTTGGGTATTTCTTTAGCGTGGGTAAGCCTCAGAATACCTCTTTTTTTCTTTATGTGGACAAGGAAATGCTCTTGTACTGCACTCCTGTCCCAGCCATTGGCCTGTTGAGAAAGACACTGTACAAACTGTACAGCAAGACCTATGATGAAACCAAGAGTCAGGGTATGGCTCCTCAGGGGGAGTCATAGGCTTACTATAGATCCGTTATACCCAGGATCATGTGTGCCTTTTGTAATTATGCCACAAAACTCTCACTTTACATAAATTAAACTTTCTGTGGAGTGTAAATTATTAATGCACTAAAATGTGCAGCTAAGAGTTGCTTGCATTTAAAGCTATTACTCACTGTTCCTGACAGATGCTTTTGGTTGTTTGCTATTTTCCCAGAGTCAGCAAAAACACAGCCCTTCTCTCCATGCTAAGTATTTTGTGCAAAGACCACTGAAACCCAAGAAGATCTATTCCAGGTGTGGGAGCAGTACACCCAAAAAAACCCATAATAATGGAAGTAGATTCAAACTCTGATCAGAAAAGGCCCCTTTGTTGCCTAAAAAGACTTAATCTTAGAATTAAAGAAAATGCTGTTTCTGTCTGAGAGGTCCAGATTGGACTCTCTGGCCTAATGACTAGAGTCAAAGCCCACAGCCAAAACATGACCAGAAATCCAGGCAGTGGGCAATGGCCACAGGGACAACAGCTTGAATATCACTGCAGGTTGTGGGTCACTTAGAGGGTGGTGTGACAGAGGGACTGCATTTCTAGTTTGGTTGAAAAGCCTTGCTCCAGCTTCAAAAAAGTCTCCACCACAGAGAAGCTGGTCCTAGACCCATGGGCTGTCAAGGCATGGAGGACAGACATGCAAGACAGTTTTACTGGGACCGTTGTCACTTGGGGAGGCTACCTCCCCGTGTGCAGTAGTGCTTTTTGCTTGCTGGGCTCCACCCTTTAAATAGGAAGCAAAGGCCTGAAATATCACCTGGGGCACATCTAAAGGAAGGGAAGGCTCTGTCCCCTTACTGTGGCACTCTCTTGTTAATAGACCCCCTTCCCTGCCCCTCCTCAGACTCCTGCAGAAGGCCAGCCTGTCCAAGAGGGCACTTCTTCTGGTGTGATGGGATGGTCACTCACTGGAGAGAGTGGGAAAGAAAATGAAAGGAGGATTTCAGGTGAGGTTGGAGAGAATAGGCTGTATGAGCAGAGGAGCTAGCCCCATTCCCTAAGGGGCACTGGTTGTCACCACAAAGCTGTTTTTAGGATGCCACATGGCACGCACCATTAAGACTTGCTCTTGTTCTGGCAGGGTCAGCCTGCCCCAGAAGCGGTGGAGTCCCCCAAGACAGGCATAGCAGCTTTGTGTGCTGGATCCTACTGGGCAAGGATGCTCCCAGTGAAAGCCTCACTGCCATGGCGGTCAGGAGTGCTTTGGAAGGAAATTTGTGTTGCTTTTCAGGGTTCGTTTAGTAGAGGCAGAAAAGCCAGCGGCCAAGAGCTGTGAATGTTGAGCTAAATTTCCTGATAACACACCTGAAAACCTCTAGAAGACAACTTTGAGCTGTTCTTAAGGTAGGACAAATTGGGTTAGACGTGCTGGCGTGATAGCACACTTGCACAGCCCACCTGATGGCACTTTGCCGAAATGCTTGTGGCTGGCATGTGGAAAAACAGATCTCTTGCGTCCTGCACAAGGAGGTCAGTCATACTTATTAACCTAGGAAGTGATGTTAAATACATAATCTAAACCTATGTTTAGATAGTGAAGTAAACAAACCAAGGCAAGCACCCTTGAACAAGAACTCACTTTTTTGGGGCCTGCTCAGCTCAGAGATGATAGACGGTGATCTCCACACAATTTGTTATTATTACCGGATTTTAAAGAATCCTTTTTTTAAAGATAAAGATCACTCTTTCCCTGCTGCCACAGGAAGGACCGTCAAAACCCACCAGGCTTGGTGGAAATTGCTGCCATACCATCCCCACACTAAGTGGGAGGCTGTGTATGCACTGTTCTGTGCACCTCTGCATGTAGCAATGTTACTTTGTTCACACAAACATCGAACTCACTTGTGCAGCTGTGACCCAGGTTGTGCCATCTGTGGCAGGATTGCTAATCAAAGCTAATTAAAGATACAACCAGGGAAATTTGGCCAGTAACCTGCTAACAGAGAACCAAGTATGAAGGAACCATGAGTCACTGGATCCTAAATCCCTGTGCATACTGCTATGGCATTGCAAAGGTGCTTACAGTAAGAGTAATGTAATTTAATACTAACAGAAGTTGCTGTATGTCATAAGAACTGTATAAATGTAAATTCAGAGTAACATCTCTTTAACGCTTAGAACACCAGCCCACAGTGTGGGAGCTGGTACGAGCACCGGGACACAGAAGACTGTAGATAATTTGAAAGCTGGGTGGCATCGTGAGAGGGTGTTGGTGACTGCAGAGCCAACCACTTTTGCTGGGCAGGGATACTGGTATCCCCTCTCCCACCTGTCCAAAAGGCATGCCTGCTACCTGACACCAGGGCTCTGCTCTGGAGTGAAAAATCAGTTTGTTAGGCAGGAAACCAGCTCTGGGCACAGGGGTGCTGCCAAGGACAGGGAGGAGATATCCAGAGTTTTTCTACAGGAGCAGCAACAGTGATTTGGGCACAATGGAAAGCTGCTATGGAAAGCTATAGAAATTTTTACGCTTATGGAGAAGCAGATACAGTTGCTGTGAAGTAAGCCTAAAATTTGTGTATGACTCCTTCCCTCTTCACTCTTCTAGGAAGTATTTTGCCTTTGATGTCCACTCCAGCATCAGTGGAAAGCAGACAGAGGCTGTACTGCACCTGTTCTGTACCTCTTCATAAGTACCTTCACAAGCAGCTCATGAAGATACTCATAACCTGTACTCATGGGAAAAGCTACCAGAAAGATGTTTCTCATTCTCCTGAAGGGGGTCAGCTTCCTGAGTGCATTTCACCTGTCCATGGACAAATCTACTGTTAAGGTGCCAGAGGAGATTATTCTTGAAGCACTTCTTTTCAGGGTCTTTGCAGACTTAAGCAGATGTCCTGCTGGAGTATCCCTTACTAGGGACATCTTCTTTGTAAAAGAGGCTAAGAAATTCAACATATGAAATGGAAACATCTGAATACTCTTCCACTTTGAGAGCCTGGTTTTGAGACCTTGAATTTGTCTGTAAGGGGAACAATTAGTAGATTTCTTGCATGTGATATTTTTGTTGTTGGTTTGGGTTGTGTGTGGTTTGGTTTTTGGTTTTGTTTTTGTGGGGTTTGTTTTTTTTTTTGCTTGGCCCAGATATGCCCATGCTTCATAGGGTCAAAGGTGCTACAGGATTTCCTCAGAGGGAGCTGTTGGCAGCATGGAGTCAAATCTCAGCCCTCTGACAATGACTTTGCTTTTATCTCTGTCACCTGTGGCTCTGCACAGAAGTGACTCAGACTGTCACTGCAACATGGGATTTTGTGACATTTCCCTGTAGAATGTAAGTGTTGGGTCTGCAAAGCAAAAGAGCAGAGGAATCAGGAGCAAGTGCCAGGCTGCTAATGGTGAGGAAAGAAGAGGCAGAAATGTGTCTTCCCAAAAAGGCACTGAATGCTGAGCCCAGGATCATGGGCAATGCTCCCTGTCTTCTCAGGCACCACTGGGGGACTGGGAGACTTGACCCGCTTAGCTCCTGCCTCAAACCCTTTGAGTCCAGGACATGCCTCACAAGATAGCAGCCCACTTGGCCTCTTCCTTGCTCCAAGTGGGAACATCACAAGGTGAAAGCTTTGATTTGCTCACTGACAGCCCAGCTCCTGAGTGCTGGAGAGGCTCAGGCACCATGCTGCAGCCAATGGTGATGTGATGGAGCAGGTCCACACACCCACAGCTGGCTTCCATCTCTGCTGCAGAGCAGGGACAGATGTATTCCCCAGTATGTGACAGACCTGCTGTCCTCAGAGGAGGCCCTGAGATCTGCCCTGACATAGGCTGGATGGCAGCTGTAGTGCATGAAGGGTGTCCAGGGTGGATGGACGAAGGTAGTCTAATTTTGGGAGATATGGAGTCTGTCCTTTGTTCTGCCAAGGGTAGCAGGGGCAACTGAGGGTACCCAAAATACTGTTCATGCATTAGCATGCCAATGCCCCAAACAGCAGCGAAGTTGTCCCAGATACTCGTTAACCAATGGGGCAACATAACCTTGAGAGATGACAGGACTGACTCAGCCCTGCGGATGCATTTCACTGTCAATACATCCTGTGTCAATTAGCCTGAATTCACATCCATGATGCCTCAGCTAACCGCATCCTCAGAACCTATATCAATATATGACACCCCGCCACTCCCGCCTCGAATGGCAGAAATCATTTCGGCAAAACTCTCCGGTGAGCCCCCCAGCCCCGCATTTGCGGGTGCAGGGAGCCGCAGCGTCCACACCGCGGGTGTAATCTCCGGCAGGGCCACCAGATGCCACCGCAAGGCCGGGACACGCCGACCCGCCGCCGCTCGCGCACCCTCCTCCCCCCCCACCTTCCTCCCCCCGCGGCTATTTCTCCTGTGGCTTTGGTATCTCGTATCCCTCTCAAAAAGGGTGAACGTGCCCTAAGGCAGCGTATGAGCTCTGCGTCTCGTTTGCGTGTGAAGAGAGAGGAACTAGCCCTCACTTGGGCTCTATCTCAGCAGAGTACTTGGGCAGGAAAATTAAGATACATGGTCCCTCCTAGAGAAACGGCTTGTGACATGGTCACTTGTGGTTCCTGCCCTGTCAGCCGAGGGAGTCCATGCTTCCTTGCATGAAGCACAAGTGTTCCCGAGTATGCTTTGAAGGAGGTACTCAAAGGTCTGTTTAATTTCCTGTGACATGCAGTCATGGGAATGATGTACCCAAATACTTGTGAGGATGAGAAGTGAATTAAGCGTTCAGACTTCTGGACTGAAGAGACTGAACTTCAGGGGTACCTTGTTGACAATCAGCCCAGGCAAATGTGGGCATGAGTAAATGTATTTTAGTTTGCTGTATTTATGGACTGCTTTCTGTTCAAGATCCTCTTTGTACAGCAAAGGAGAAAACTGTGATTGTGTCAGATTCGAGAAATGTTGAATTATTAGCACACGAACCATTTCATGGTTTCTTTACAAATGCACAGCAAACTGTGTGTTGATATTATTATAGAAGAAGGATGCAAAGAATGTTACCATTCTCCTACACTGCTCCTGGAGCTGACCATAGTCAAGACAGCATTTATGAGCCTTACATTGCTGCAGATGCCTCTGGTGCATCCTTGCGACATGGCCAGACTCAACACCAGTCTTTAGGATGGGTTCATGAGACACTTTTTCCCTTCAGGACAGATTTGTGGAGGGATGCTGACGTTCCTCCTGCTCTGTTCTGTACAGTGGAGTGAGATCTGCTTTTAGAATCACCTGAAGCTGCTGTTTCTTTGGGATCCGGGGCACTGTGTAAACAGTCTGTACATCCTTTAGGCTGTGCCAGGAATCTTTTGGGCCACATGGAGGGTACATGACATAGGCAGCTTGCTGTCCTGTCTGTGATATGTATCTGCTCTGTATTGCTTAACACAACAGAGGACTGAGTTCAACAATGCTGATGGCACCCAAGGTCCTATGAATGTGGCCCTCCCCTTATCACCCTCAAAAGCACTGTGCTCCAAGAAATAGCAGCTAATGGCAATATTAACTTTCAGGCCACTGCAGGTTCTTTGGGATGCCTGCACGGTAAGCTAACTGCAAAACAACATCAGTGACAGCGGGAAAGCAAAAAAGGAGGCAAAGGTATATGTCAAATCCATATAACAGTATTAACACACCCCATTGTGACAGGCTGTATTTACAAACGTTTGGCTCAGGCTTACTCCTGAGCAGCAGTTTTCTGCAGTTTATTGATCAGTTTAATAATACTACATCAGTAGTTTTGCATTAGTAGTACTATAGTACCAAATGAATATGAATCAGTATATTAATACTACAGTTTATCTGCACAAGTGAAGAAAATCACTAAGTGCTGTTTTGCAAGCACTTAATGTTACACATTTTTTCTTCCCTTTTTACAAGAAGGATCAACAGGTCTTATAAGAAGGATCCACAGGTCATTATTAATGTTATGATATTCATATTGGTATCCCACCCAGGATCAAACTGAAATGTGATTGATCCTTATCTATATTTCTGAAGCTTAATTTGCAGTTAAAGTACTTCCCGCAGCAGGAGATGATAGGATTGTTCAATTAAACCAATAAGGTCTTGCCCATCTTCCCTGATCTCCACAAGGAGGGACAGTCCCATCTCTGCATGGTGTCCTGGATGTTGACAAAACCCCCAGTCTTGCCTTCCTACACTTAATTCAGTCATTGGGTGCTGGGGTTGCTTGTCTGTCACTGTCACGTGTGCAGTTCTCCCCGGCAATCACCCTTCTGCCTCCCCAGTGTGTCAACACTCCACGCATGTGACAAAGACATCTGCTACTTACCAGGGTTTCCTCATTTAGGTTTTCTTATTTGTTACTTAAAAACAGTAAAAACCCAGTATACTGAATCCTCAGCAAAAAAAGGAACACACCAGAAGTTGCATGGCAAAACACAACTGCCAAACACAATTGCTAAAGATGACTGAAGTATGCTTAATGGTGTTTATGAGCATCTTGTCAGAAGACCACTGTATTAGAATAAACCATCTTCAGGGGTGGGGAAGATCTTTCTGCCATGACCCCTTGTGCACTGGGGCTCCATTGCACTAATGTAAAAATTGCTGTAGGTTTGGCAACCCACACAGAGACATTGGCAGCATGTGGGCATTGGAGTGCCTCTGCAGCTGTGGGACAGCCTCCCCCCTTCCATGGAAAGTCAGGTTTTGTTGCTGCCCTGCAGCTGGACCTGGGTCCCCAGGTGTGCTGGTTGTGTTGTGCTATAAGTTGTCTCTCTCTGCTTGGGTGCCCAAAATCAGACAGAGAGGGTTGAGACAAGCTTGACTGTTGAAGTGGCAGCTGGAGAAAACAAATTTGCTTGCCCCCTGACATGCAAGGAATCGGTGGAACACTTGTTCAAAGAGAGACATGGGTGTGCAAAGCAGTGACGACATGAGTTGAGAAGCAGTCATCCTCTCTTTCCACACAAGGGACCTGCTGGTTAACACTGGGAGGAAGGAGGCTGCAGGGTGGACCTTCTGCCAGAAGTCTCATGGTTGGCTTGGGGAGGTATATTGGGTCTCATTTGGTCTCAGCACCACAAAACAGCAACCAGAAAAGCAAGGCTGAGTAGAAGGGAGAATTCACTTGGACACAGGCCCTAAAAAAAACCTAGGCAATTGCCTTCATCTGCATTTTCTTAGTATACATCTTTACCATATTCTCTGGTAATCTATGTTATGCTTACCATGATTTTAACTGTGGGTGACACATTCCTTGTGACAAAGAAGCTGGGAATCTGTGATAAGAACAGAATCAAGAAAAGAAAATTGAATTAGATGAACAAAAGGGGGATGGGGAAGCAGGATTAAACTTGAGTTTATTTCCCTGCCAGGAGACCTGTGTTGACTAACAGCTAAGCCTTTCTGACTGAAAATTTAGGTGTCAGTTTAGAGTCCTGACAAGAGAGGAAATTCATTATTTAAATCAAAAAGCAGGGAGCTTAAATTTAAATTATTGTGTGCATTTTACTATTTGTGGGCTTTAATTTTTTTTTTTTTCTCCTCAAATAAAGTCTGATTCTCATTTGCTGATAAAATCCAACATATCTTTTGGCTGAACTGGAGATACACCCAGGACCCACAGCTATTCTTCACTCAGTTACAAGGTTTAGCATGTTTATTCAGATAAATAAGTTTTACATTCTTTATGATGCTGGACGCTGATGAAGATGCATTTGGTTTTCCTAGTTGATGGTTCTTTCTTGTGGTCTTGGTTAAAGAGCTTCTGGAAGAGAAATAGGATTCAGTTAGACCCCAAACAGCATTTCAGCTAGGGTTTTGTATGTGTGGAGAGAGGTATCTCATTTCTTCTTTTTTCCTTTGTAATTACATAGAAGTACTATAGCCACAGTGCAAAAGAGAAGGTTTATCAAAACATGTCCAACATTTAAAATTAAGTGATTTATTAAACAAAAGTAACTAGATCCTTACCTGTGATTTGAATTTAGCTCCTGGTCATAATGACCTTCAAGATCTTAGCAGTAATAAATCTAATTTTACATCTTGTTTATATTCATAGATTAGAAGAGGAAAATTAAACTTTTCTGCCCTTCCTTTTACCTCCTAGTTCTCAGCTCTGAACAGCCAAATAAGTGCTCCAGAATGAGCAAAATGTTCTCTCTGCACCTTTGGGAGTGACTGCTCTCCCAAACTTACTTCACCTTTTCAAAACACCTTCTTCCCCAGGGCTCATGTAAAGATTTCCATTGGTTCAAGGTTTCATTTTCCCTTCAAATGACAGCTCTAGTTTTTTAAACTAGACTCACCTAATTTGGTTTTAATCAGTTTTGAAGGTATTTAGTTTCATAAAGAAAAATGACTCATGTTTCCATGTATATAAATGAAAAAAGGTAAGCAGTCAATTTTCTATTTTCTGGTAAAAAGAAGGAAAGACTTGTGTTCTCTCTAATGGAGCTCTGCCAGAGAGGCAGATATGTTTTTCCTTCTAGCCCTTAAGGGACCTGAGCAATAAACACAGCTGATGCCTGAGGGCAGCCCTGCTGCCCTGAGGGCAGAAAGTGATGCCACCTGAGACAGTGACAGTGGCATGTGGCATTGAGCCAGCCCAGCCAGGAGGGGCCCTCTGTGCCATTGCCCCTGACAGCTCTGGACATGCTTCGGGTGAAGCAAGCCTAGTAAGTGGCAAAGCTAAAGATAAAGATATGCTCCAAGACATCAAAATCCACATGTGCTGCACATGTGAGAACTGGTACAGGGAGGGTGATCCCCACGGAAGGCATAGCAGCAGCATGGTGAGGTCAGTAGTGATACTTCTGCAAAGCCCAGGCATTCTATGTGCTGGCCACAAGGAATATGCTTTTCTATGCTTTTCTGATAGAGATTACACCTTCCTGGCCCAAACCTTACTGAAATGTGAAGTGGTAATCATCGCTGAAAAATGATAGCTAGTGTTCCAGTCCCTGGAATCATAGAATCAATGAATGGTTTGGGTTGGAAGGGACCTTAAAGATCATCAAGTTCCAACCCCCCTGTCACGGGCAGGGACACCCTCCACTAGCCCAGGTTGCTCAAAGCCTCATCCAGCCTGGCCTTGAACACCTCCAGGGATGGGGCATCCACAGCTTCCCTGGGCAACCTGTTCCAGTGTCTCACCACCCTCACAGTGAAATATTTCTTCCTAATATCTAATTTAAATTCAGCCTATTTCAGCTTAAAACCATTGCTCCTCATCCTATCACTACACTTCCTGATAAAGAGTGCCTCCCCATCTCTCCTGTAGGCGCCATTTCAGCACTGGAAGGCTGCTGTAAGGTCTCCTTGGAGCCCTCTCTTCTTCAGGCTGAACAATACTACAGGCTGAACAAGACTTCAGGCTGAGTGACAGAATGATGGGAGAACACCAGGAGGTTTTTTTGTCTATTTTTTTTTTTTTAAGTGCAAGTTTAGAGGACACTGGCACAAACACCTAACCTCTCCTGTGGTATTGTCTTCTCCCAGGCAGTAAGAGTACACCCCTTCAAGAGCATGGATTAACAAACATGAGTTTATTGAAGGGAGAAAAGAGAAAGCACAGAGAAAACCAGGTACTGGAGAGAACAATCACTCATCTTCCATCTATATAGATATATTTTTAGCATAGCCAATAAACCAGCAGATTGCTTCTTTCTCATCAGAAACACCTTAGGACTTGCTTACTGTACTCCTAGGCAAGTAAACACTGCTGCTTGCTCTAGCTGATTTGCACTTGTCTAGCTGTTACTGCTAGGTGCTCCAGCTCTCCTCTTGCTCTGTGGTGGCTTCTAGCTTGCAGCTCTGCAGCTCCACAGTCAGTGTTGTGTCAGCTTGTGCCTTCTGCAGGACCACACAGAACCATAGGCACACCTCCTGCATGCAAGGGACTCTACAGCTGCTTAGCACAAAAACCTGGTTTTCAAGTAACCTTTCAATCAATAAGCCAGAAAAAATAAAACAGACCAGACCTAAAAAAAAAAACAAAACCAAAACCAAAAACCAGTGATAGTTATATTAAACATGAAAGTCTGTACTGCTTTCTTGTGCCAGTATCTTAGCAAGTTAGGTCAGTAAGGCTGATCACATAATTCTGCTGCTGCAGTTGCCTTGCTGTCCTGCAGGCACTCTTTTTCTCTGTTTCTCCAGGATTGCCCCTTTGTTCCTGCATGCTCTCCTGTGTATCCATGTCATTAGCCTGATGAAGGAGCTTGTTTTCAGTAACCCCAGGGGTTCCTCAGCTGCACTGTGCAGCATGCACAGCTTGGATCACTTCCCAGAGATGCAATTTCCTCTTGTAGCTTAGTGTGAGAGTATAAGGAAAAACTCACAAAAATAAATACAAGTGACAGACTTGGCATTTAGGTGAGTTTTTAGAAAAGTTACCTCCCCTCTGTCCTCGTAGGTTCCAAGAGCCTTGTGGTCCTGCCAGCACCCTGTGTGTTCTTTAAAAGGGAGAGACTGAGCTAAGCCCTGCTCCACTGGCTAAGCCCATTTGCATCACAGCTCTTCTCCCAAGGTTTGCTACCAATCCTGTTAAAGTGATCTGGGATCTTAAGAGCTATGGAGCTGAAAAGACCTCTTCTAGCCTCTTCACATAGAGTGAAAAAGCTCAGGCTGCTATCACAAACATCTCAGACAGCATGGCTCAGGGGCATGCTTGAAGGAATCAAGAAAATCTGCTAGGAGATGCAAAGCACTGAATGGAGAAAGTATCTGTGAGGCCAGCCCTCCATCAGCAGGGTCAGATCAAGAATTACTCGGAGTTTTCCTGGGTACCTGGGCCATCACTAAGAGCCATTCATCAAGAGGTGGATCCTTCCACAGTGCTGCAATGGGCCTCACTTGTGAACGGTTGTTTCTCTAAGCCACTCTTGGCTTGAGAGGTGAACTTTAGTGTCCCAATGCTGAAACTGGTGACTGGAGGCTGTGATCATAGAATCAATGAATGGTTTGGGTTGGAAGGGACCTCAGAGATCATCTAGTTCCAATCCCCCTGCTATAAACAGGGACACCTCCCACTAGACCAGGTTGCTCAAAGCCTCATCCAGCCTAGCCTTGAACACCTCCAGGGATGGGGCATCCACAGCTTCCCCAGGCAACCTGTTCCAGTGCCTCACCAACCTCATTGTAAATAATTTCTTCTTCATATCTAGTCTAAATCTCCCCTTTTCCAGTTTAGATACATTACCCCTCATCCTGTCACTACATGCCCTTGTAAAAAGTCCCTCCCCGTCTTTCCTGTAGGCCCCCGTCAGACACTGGAAGGCCGCTATAAGGAGCCCTCTATTCAGGCTGAACAACCCCAACTCTCTCAGCCTGTCCTCATAGCGGAGGTGCTCCATCCCTCTGATCATTTTCGTGGCCCTCCTCTGGACCTGCTCCAACAGGTCCATGTCATTCCTGTGCTGAGGACTCCAGAGCTGGACGCAGTAGTTCAGGTGGGGTCTCATGAGAGCAGAGCAGAGGGGGAGAATCACCTCCTTCGACCTGCTTCTAATGCTTCCCTTGATGCAGCCCAGGATCCAGTTGGCCTCCTGGGCCACAAGTGCACACTGCTGGCTCATGTTCAGTTTTTCATCTACCAACAACCCCAAATCCTTCTCCTCAGAGCTGCACTCTAGCCATTCTCTGCCCAGCCTGTATTTATGCTTGGGATTGCCTTAACCTATGTGCAGGACCTTGCATTTGCCTTTGTTGAACTTCATGAGGCTGGCATGGGCCCACCTCTCTAGCCTGTCCAGGTCCCTCTGGATGGCATCCCTTCCCTCTAGCATGTTGACTGAACCACACAGCTTGGTCTCATCTGCAAACTTGCTGAGGGTGCACTCGATCCCACTGTCCATGTCGCCAACAAAGATGTTACGTAGAACCAGTCCCAGTACTGACCCCTGAGGAACTCCACTTGTCACCGTTCTCCATTCAGACATTGAGCTGTTGACTGCAACACTCTGAGTGTGACCATCCAGCCAATTCCTTATCCAGTGGGTGGTCCATCCATCAAATCCATATTTTTCCAGTTTGGCCACCAGGATGTCATGCAGGACAGTGTCAAATGCTTTGCAGAATTCCAGGTAGATGATGTCAGTTGCTCTTCCTTTTTCCACTGATGCCATACCTCCATCATAAAAGACCACCAGGTTTGTCAGACATGATTTGCCCTTGGTGAAGCCATGCTGGTTAACAGTCGCCTCTCCTTCATTTTCCATGTGCCTTAGTAGAGCCTTCAGGAGGATCTGCTCCATGATCTTTGCCAGACACAGAGGTGAGATTGACTGCTCTGTAGTTCCCTGGGTCTTCTTTTTTACCCTTCTTGAAAATGGGGGTCATGTTTCCCCTTTTCCAGTCAGTGGGAACTTCACCACACTGCCATATGACTGTTAATGGCTTGGCAACTTCATCTGCCAGTTCCCTCAGGACCCGTGGATGTATCTCATCAGTCCCATGGACTTGTGCACCTTCAGGTTCTTTAGAAGGTCTCAAACCTGATCTTCACTTACAGTAGGTGTATCTTCCTTCTCCCATTTCTTACCTTCACTTTCTTCAACTCGGGCGGTGCAGCCAGAGCCCTTGCTGGTAAAGACTGAGGCAAAGAAGTCACTTAGCACTTCAGCCTTCTCCTTATCCGTTGTGGCTAGGTCTCCAGTTTCCTTACAGAGAGGGCCCACACCGTCCCTTGTCTTCCTTTTATCACTGATGTGCTTGTAGATCCATGATCTCCATGGTAGCACTGCCTGAAATCCTCTGTCTTGTGTGAGGCTGAGGAGCCAGGGGAGGAATTCAGAGCCTTGAACTGTAGATGATGTAGGTGATGGCGTGAAGAGGTAGGTGATAAAGAAACTTTTCAGGAGAAGAGGAACACGTGCAGAAAGGACTGGCTGTCCTTCTTCATAGCGAGCTTGTCTGCTGGCACAGGGAAGGAGAAAGGTTGTAGAGGAGTACGTCAGCTCTGAACTTGGAAAAAGCACCTTGTTCAGACTGGCATGGCCTACAAGATGGATTTGACTAACATTTGGTGTGTCTAAAAAGGATCAGTAGAGAAATAGAAAGTGCAATCACACAGAAAATTAGGTTACCTGCAATTCTGGCTGCTTGGCATGTGCCAGGAGACAGAAAGGGCAAAATTTACAAGTGCACTCATTCCTGGAGCCTGGAAGCCTGAGAAGCTCCTGGTTAATATGACGTTATCAAGTTCCCATGGCCAGATGGCATTCACCGGAGGGCTGAGTGGGAACTGAGTTGTTCACATGCAGATCTGCTGCCTGAGGTGCATAACCCATCATTGCAAACAGCAAAGGTGTCAGATGGTTGCTGGAACTGCCAACCAGTGGATGACTTACACTCCTGAGAAGATGATAAAAGTCTACAGTCAGACTAAGGTCACAGAGCACATGGGTAAACACAGTGTATTGAGAAATAACCAGTATGGTTTTGTAAAGCTGCAGAGTGCCCCATTTGCCTGATGGGGGCTTAATGGGAGATCCTCTAGAGACTACTGCTGGCACCAGTTTTATTCAGCATGTCCATCAAAGAGCTAGAAAAGGGAGTAAATGGGAAAAATCTTGACGCATCTGCATTTTGAGCAGGGTGCAGGTCTTGTCCTTCTCATCTCCAAGAAAGACATGCTGGATGCGGAGAATGGAAAGAAAAGAGCAATTAAAATGGCTATGGAGATGGAGAAGCTGCTTTCAACAACACTAAAAAAGCTGAGAGTTTTTGGTCTGGGACTGGGCTGAAGGGTATGAGACATGCATGTGCAAAATCAATGAAGTGGAGGACAAGCTTAACGGGGAACTGTGGCTCATCAAATCCTGCAACACTGGAGCCAAGGGGACTAGTTTAAAACAGAAAAGAAAGAAATTGCTTCTGCATGAAATGGAAGTGATTTTTTTTTAACTTGCTGGCACAGGAGGTTGTGACAGCAGGCAGTTTCACAAAGGAATTGGAGAAACTCATGTAAGTGGATGGGCTTGTGTCTTTCCCCAAGCAGCATTTCCTACTGTCATAGCTGGGGATAGGGTACTGGCTGAGAAGACTGCTGTGGGCATTTCTTGTGCTTTCTTACCTGTGTCTGTTCCCTACAGAGCCCATGTATTTTCTCCAATGTGCTGGCTCCTCCTTTAGGATGTTCCTTTTAGGATCCATGTGATGGACAGTGTGAGATGGGATGGACAAAGACTGGGTGGGACATCTCTATCGAAGTGGATCCTGTCTGATGCTTAGTTGGATGGTGTCTCTTCTGTCTGGCCCTGTATCTCTTCCAGCCCCAGCTCAGTGGCAGATGCTGCAGGCACGGATCCATGTGGCATGTGCATCTCAGAGTACATTCACCAGGAAGAGATGCAGCAATGGAGCAAGGCCTGCAGGGCACGGCAAACAAGCAGGAGCTGGCTGGTTCTACTCAGCCCATGAGGCAGGGCAGGCCCACCTCACTCTACAACTTTTCCTGACTAAATTATTTTCATGATAGGACTAAGAGCTGACTTGAACAAAAGGTCAAGTTATTAAAAAAGAAAAAAGTGAGGGAGGATAAAACAAAACAGAGGAGGGGAAAAAAGAGCTGATGTCAAATGTTTGAGATGTCTGCCTCATAAATTCAGCATCAGCTTCCTTTGGTCCCTGAACCAAGTCTGCCCTAATGCTATTTGCAGATATAGACTGCTGTCTTTTTCATTACTGTTATCAAATGACGCATTTGTGGTGCAGCACCAAAGGTCTCTCTGCCCTGGTAAGTGGATTATGCATCCTGGTGCCAGCACTATTTGAGTTATACTTTTAATACTAAAAATAAAAAAGAAATAATAAAATATCTACCAGGCTTCTAATTTTTTTTCTCTCTCTTTTTCAAAAATCTAATTAAGATATTTATATCCCAACAGGCAGAAGGGACCTGACCTCTGCTTTGTTAGCAAAACATGACAAAAGGCACTTTACTAAGCATTTGCAATCACTGCTATTGCCAGCTAAACTTCTGGGAAATGGTGTCACTGTTTCTTCCTGCTGCTGAAGGCTGAGCCAAGCTCAACAAGACGAATGTCCCCTCAGCAAGCCAGCTGGCTACCTCATGTCACCACAGTGTTTTGCGTTCCCCCACCAGCACCAGGTACAAGGAATTGTTTCTCGGCCCTGAGGCTGCTGGAGTGGAAATAGGGAGGGTCCTTTGTCCCTCTCCATGGTGTATGTCCAACCGCACTGCACCCGTGCTTCCAACCACAGGTGGTACATATTATGCCTGGGCTTGGCAGGTCCACCTTGCTGGCAGTTCTGCAGCTCAGAGATGCCCTGGGAAGCAATGCATCACTTTCAGAGCCCAAGAGCAATGTAATCTATTTTGCTTGCTATGGGCTGGCTTTAGTAAGCATGACCAAGACCCTTTAAAGGAATATTTCACTCACTGCAGGGTTGATGTCATCATTGCCCAGTGGAGAGGAGACATGCACAGAGGTCTGAGTGCTCCTGAGCCTTCTGAGGAACGGATGTTTTTCTCTATCAGAAAAGTACCAGAGGGAAAGTACGTATTTCTGAGGCTCTTTGTCACAGATGAGTCTGTCACTTTATTTCCTTTCTTACTATTTGCCTGCTTAAACCCTAAGAATTTGGAAAGAAGATGTTTCATTCTAAATTTATGTATCTGAATTTACTATAATCTGAAACAAGAGGGCGCCTTGGCTCTCAAGTGCAATCACAAGCACAAGCCGTTACAGGACTCTCTGGGTCCACTCTGATGGTATCTGTTCAGCCAGCAGAGGTGATCCTCAAGTAGCAGGACTATGGGAGCAACAGGAGAGCAAGTTAATTTGCCTGCTCTCAATATGAAGTTCCGAAAACCTGATGGCTTTATACTCTAGTTTTACTTGTTTCTCCTCACCTGCCCATGATTCTGTCCACTTTCCAGACTGTGCTGTTACACACATGATGTCCACCTCAAACCCTGATCTCTGCCAAGAGCTGTGGCCCCTCCACCCTCATTTTTTCCACTCCTCTCTTTTTACATGGACATCATATGCCTAAGGCTGCACTGAAGACTTTGTTAAAATATGAGTAAACACCAGTGGAGCAAGGAGAAAAAGGTTTCCTGAGATTATACACCACTATTAAGTGGTGTTTAAAAATAACATCAGAAAAGAAAAGCAGGCACTGCAATGTGCTCTTGCAATAACAAGTTGTATTAACCTCAAGGAGTGAAATAAAAGGTGGAAACATGAGCTACAATCAATTGAATTTTTTTTAGCATTAAAAAAGGAAAGAGTAAAGTGCCTGATAGCTGCTGAGCCAGGTCTATAGGACCTAGCATGTCAGATTCATACTAAAGAGACGATATGTGAGAGCCAGGAAGTTCTGTGAGTTCTGTATAAAGACCTGCAGAAGTCATTAGACAGGGAGGGCCTCATCACAATGGTTATGAAACTTGCCCAATCAATGCAAAACTGACTTGACTTGTGATGGTTTTGGGTTAGTCCCCATAGCTGCACTGAAGCATTAATCCACTCCACTTGCTAAACATTAAAGGTGAAATCTGCAAAACAGACAGGACATTTTGATGTCTTGCTCCCACTAGCACTGGTGTGGGCTCATTACTCAATGCCCTTCAGAAGGCTTGAAAACCTTGACCTCCTTGATCCTTGCAGAGATTATGAGGAGAAGGCAGAAGAGAGAAAAAGATGCAGAACTAGATTCTCAGTACGCAGAAACCTGTGTTGCTTAACTGAAGTCAATGGAGCTACACTGAACTACACCTGTCAAGCTTTGGTCCATGAAGGCTGCAGAGACCTCAAAAGCAATAAATGTCCTGGTCTACTGCCAAAACTTTACAGCCACTGCAAAGAGTCTTGGGGTCACAAAATGCAGGACACAAAAATGTTTGTGTCAAGACAAGTAATGAATAATTGGCTGAGAGACTGGTGTCAAGACAGGTTCTTTGACCATGGGGTGCTTTACTCGGCTCCGGCCTGTTGTTGGGGGATGGAACTCGTCTGTCTCATAGGGGGAAATGAATCCTAGCGCAGGATCTAGCAGGGCTCATTGAGAGAGCTTTAAACTAGATTTGAAGGGGGATGGGGCTGTAACTGGGCTTGCACCAGTGGGACAGCGCTCTAGTATTGATAAAGACCGGGGGTCCTCCCACACTCCTAGGATGAAATTGGCATGCTCATCTTGCTCCCTGAAATGCCTGTACACAAATGCATGCAGCATGGGGAATAAGCAGGAGGAGTTAGAAATCCATGTTCAGTCAGGAGATTATGGCCTGGTGCCAATTAAAATTTAATGCAATTTAACAAGGGCAAGTGTAGAGTCTTGCATCTGGGCAAGAACAACTCCAGGTACCAGTATAATTTGGGTACTGACCTGTTGGAGAGTAGTGTAGGGGAGAGGGACCTGGGGGTCCTGGTGGACAGCAGGATGAGCATGAGCCAGCACTGTGCCCTCGTGGCCAAGAAGGCCAATGGCATCCTAGGGTGTATCAGAAGGGGGGTGGTCAGTAGGTCAAGAGAGGTTCTCCTCCCCCTCTACTCTGCCCTGGTGAGACCGCATCTGGAATATTGTGTCCAGTTCTGGGCCCCTCAGTTCAAGAAGGACAGGGAACTGCTGGAGAGAGTCCAGCGCAGAGCCACAAAGATGATGAAGGGAATGGAGCACCTCCCTTATGAGGAAAGGCTGAGGGAGCTGGGTCTCTTTAGCTTGGAAAAGAGGAGACTGAGGGGTGACCTAATTAATGTTTATAAATATGTGAAGGGTGAGTGTCAGGAGGATGGAGCCAGGCTCTTCTCTGTGACATCCAGTGATAGGACAAGGGGCAATGGGTTCAAGCTGGAACACAGGAGGTTCCACTTGAACATGAGAAAAAATTTCTTTACAGTGAGGGTGACAGAGCACTGGAACAGGCTGCCCAGAGAGGTTGTGGAGTCTCCTTCTCTGGAGACATTCAAAGAACGCCTGGATGCGTTCCTGTGTGATCTGATCTAGGTGTTCCTGCTCTGGCAGGGGGATGGGACTAGATGATCTTTCGAGGTCCCTTCTAATCTCTAACATTCTGTGATTCTGTGATTAACAGACCTGACTTGCTGCTGGGGTGTGTCACGTCAAGGTTTCTGTTACTTAACACATTGATCAAGTGACCAGGATGAATGTGAAAACATATAATCAAATGCAACACACTAAAAATCAATCTGAAATAACAATATGCATAACTATGCAGCATGAGAAGACAGTGGGATCTAGCCCAGTGGCAATACGAGAAGAGATTGCTTTGATTTCAAGAGCTGGGAACTCGGTTTATTTTAAGGGGAAGAACTACATCATTGTTGAGCTATGTTAGTGAGAAAAGTTTTATGTGAAGAGAGATCATGGAGTCAGCCACCTATCCCACAACAGTTAGAAGGACACAGTGTTAACTTCTCTTTGCTTAGACCAGGAGTTAAGCACACACAGGGAGAAGACAAGTTCCATCTCCCAGGTCCGCACAGTTCAGCTGTAGGTGACCAGTAGGGCTCAGGGTTTGCCAGCTGGCCGAGATCCTAAAAGCAAATGCTCTACGCAGCAAGGAGCTGCAGGTCACAGCTTAGCTCACCCCTTAGCTCATGTTTCTCCAGGCAAAGTGTTGAATATTATGTGCTCCTTCTACAAGCAGACAATGGCTGAGATAAAGAGACAATTGGTTTGGGAAGAACCAGGCCACAATTTCAACCTTTTTCAGAGGTTTCTGCTTCTGTTTGGCAGAGTATTTAGTAGAACAAATACTTTTTACTGGAGAGACTGAATTTTCGTGAATTCACATGTCAGTCACCTCTAATGTAGCCTGAGGCATCTGCATGATAACCTGCCTCTTGAGATTTCTTTTTTGCCTCAAGCCATTGACAATTCTTAGTAATTGTCACTGTTTGGTGGGACTTGTTAGCATCACTGCCTCAGCATGCCCCTTTCCCCTTCACTGATATCAGCTTCTCTCTTGGATAACTGCCTCTTGGCTTTGCTTTAGTTCTTGTTTGTGAAGAGGGACCTCAGCTCCCTATAGTGACAGAAGATGGGTTTAGTCAGTAGTAGTGGTCACAAACTGCTTAATGGATTACATGACAAACCAAAAAAAAAGGAAGTGTGTGAGCATCAAGGTGTGGAGTGGAGGCATATAGTGTTGGAGCCTTGAGCCAGGCAGCTAGCTCACAGTGCCTTTGTAAGAAGGCTTTTTTTCTCTTTTTTACCTTTCCTCCCCTGAGTAATTCAAAATCCATTGATAACTGCTGTGACAGTAGCTGATATGTCAATGTTGTTAGTTCTCATTACAGGGTATTTGCTGGGCTGCCAAGGCAAAAGAGCACAGCTCCACCAAAGTCATTCAAATGTCTCTGACTTGAAACAGCTGAGAATAATTTTTACGAGTTGCAATAAATAAAAACCCCGACAACCTGGCTTGGCTCCAAAGCACAGTGCAAAATTTTATGTAAGTTGTTCAAAGGAAATTATTCTGCAGGCTCCAGGCATTCCTCTGGGACACAAAAATTAATGAGCAGCACTTAAGTTTATCAGAATTTAAAAGAAAAATGTCCTCCAGCAGCTTCCAGTAGTGCTTCTTTGTTATATTAATCTTCAGAGATTGGTGCAGATTTCAAATATGAAGACAAAATTTAGATGAGAAAAAAATATAATCAGAGGTTTGCCAGAAAATAACTGTCTGCTTGCAGTGCATGGACAAGAGAATACAGAAAGATATAAATTTATCTATATAATTCCTTACAGTACAAATATATATATCCATCTACCTATGGATAAATTATTATGAATGCTAGAATTATATATATTTTCTGGAATGTATCTTTCCATTGCAAATATGTGGACTGAATGTTCAAGATGGACACAACACAGACCTTTCTGGAGAATGTGTGGTGTTCTGGGAAGTTCTCTAGCCACAAGAATTTCTTGGGGCTGCTGACTTCACAAGACTGAAAATTTGAAATTTATACAGAGCAAAAGAACAGCAACAGGAGGGAGAGAGAAATGGGGGGAACTCGTCACTTTCTCATGTCCTGTTGGTCAAGCTGACTCCTATACATAAGAAAAGGTAGATAATTAAGTTTAATACTCTTGAAATCCAGCACACTTGAGTACAGAGTGCTGAAACCGGTTGGTAAGAGATGCCACGAAGTCTGTGAGGAAGGCACAGTGCTCCTGAGGAGTCATAAATTTTGCCCTTATTCTACACCCTGCAACCAGGTGAGCCCCTTCTTTGAGAAGGAACGGGATGTTTGGGGGAAGGAGGACATACCATAGCAAGAAGGAGGGAGACTGGGCATGGTATGCTGTTTTCTGTCCACTTTCTCACTGGTTAGGACACCCCCTTCTACATTTCACATCACTCACTATTGAAGTCTACTGTATGAAGCTAAGCAGCCAGCAGAGGTAAGGTTGTGAGATGGCTCTGAAATGTGGTGGGAAAATATGCTCCATTGGCAAGGCAGACTGCAGATTCAGGTGTATCCAGGCACACAGGGGATTTGAACAAAACTTCTCAGCATCTTGTGTGATGCGTTAACAACTAAGGAGCACTCTTACTGGCATGGGCTTGTACACGTCCAGAGTCAAGAAGATCTTCTGCAAGATCAGACAGCCTCGGGCATGCTCTGAGGCATGTAAACATGTGTGACTGTACTCCCTTAAGCCCAAATGTTGCGAACGAAGACCGGACTCAGAAATAAAAGCACATCCAGGACTTTAGTTGCTACTGTCCTGTGGTCTTGACTACCTGGTGCCAGAAGCTGGAGTAGTGAGAGAGGAGGAAGGACATTGCTGAAAATATACCTTGAATCTTCAGGATTAGCACCAGCAGCTTGAATTCTCACCAGAGGCAGCTGTGGGAGCATGTGTTGGTAGGAGAAGCCTGATGCAGGGTGAGGCTGTCAAAATGTGCTTGTGGCTTTCCATGAGGCCTTAGGTCTGTTCTTGGGAAAGCCATCATTGATTGAGAAGAAGCAATTTTGCTGCAGTAGTAAATGCTTGAAGAAAGGCAAACCAGGGAAACTAGGTTTGATACAACTTGCATCTCAATGGACTTGATGCAGTAGAGTACTGGGCTTGTATGTTCTGTGAGAGGGATAATTCCTCCTTTGGGACTGTTGTTCTTTGGAGATATATATCTAAAACAATTACTGTTCTTGGGCTGATGCCCCTGCCTGTAAATGTGGCAGAAACTCACTTCAGCTCAAATTTCTGAGCTGTCAGTTCAGGCAAAGGGCACCTTTGCACTCTTCTTCCCCTCTTCAGACTTTCCCAGTGCTGCAGCCGGCAGTGCCTTCTATGGTGGGGGGAAAACCCTTACATGACAACCACAAATTGTAAGAGGGAAGGCAAATAATAGCCAAGATCCTGTAGAAGCAGTGGAGGCAAGGAAGGAGTGGGGAAATTATCATCTTGAAAATGCAGGTCAGTCTAGCAGGACAACTGCTTGTGATAAGTGATCTCTACAATGAACTACTGGCTTCTCCCAGGGTGCTGTCTCAGACATTACCAGCCCACTTCACACCGTGCAATATCACAAACAGGAAGAGGTGAGCTTTCTAAAGACATGATCAGGTCACAGCTAACCTTAGTTGCAATATTTCACCTCTCTCAAGGGTCTGTAGATCTCCACATTGCCTCTTCTCAAATACCTAAAAGCAACCCCAGAATTTAGTATTTTAAACTCTGTAAAATCCATGGCTGTCAGGCTGATTCATACCAGCTCCTCCTGGTGTTGTCCTCAACTGATTTCCATTCACCCAGTTCAGCTGCCTCCCCACTGCCCATGAGCCAGACACAGTTGCTGTGTTATGTGCTGATCAGGTTGAAAAGACATGGGAGGCAAAGCTGCTGGAGAAAGGTAATGTTGCATAGCTGCAAATATGAGAGACAGGGACATGCCTACAGCCGAGCCTAAAGTGGGAGCTGGTTATGCGAAACTCTGCCTTGGCTGGGTAGAACGTGCTTTGCACAGTCTGGATGATCTTGCAACTGTTGTATATTCGTTACAATATAAATTATTTTCCTTTAAATTATCAAGCCTTGAAAATGCAATGCAAGCAAAGCAAAGAGTGTTAGCCATCAGTGCAAGACCTTTCCCTCTTTTGAGCTGTGCTCACCAATACATCTGCTGGTCTGGTTAGTCTCTTTGACAGCCAGCAGGAAAATGACCTTTTTCTACATTCACTCGATAATATGCTTGCAGATGACACTGTGACATGTTCCACCAGCCACTGTTCTCTTACACATATCCATGCCAGCTCTCCTCTCATTTCCCTTCTAGAAAGAGGAAGCAGTATTATCCTTCTCTGCTTTTCATCTTGAGACAAAAAAATTGCAGACATTTTTCTGGATGGCTTTCAAATGTAGAATTGCTGGATGATTAATGAGAAATTTATAAGAAGCTCTTAGCAAAATGCTTATGCTGGCTTTTATCCTCTAATTCTACTAGTTCTACTCCAGAGCTGCTGAACTTCCACAAGGTGCTGGACAAAAACCTGTATTGGGAGCAGATAGAAAAGGAGTTATTTTAATTGTTCACTTCTTGCATGGCTTAGCTATTCTGTGTAGTTTGTGTGCTTGGTGTGTGTGGCGGGTTG